>APFE031455409.1:4194-14489 GCA_000404065.3 Pinus taeda
AAAAGGAAATACAAAATATGAAAGCATATTTTTGGATTCATTCTTTTAATTATACTCTGAAATGGATGGGATAATGGACAATCAAATGGTTAAAAGGTATCCATGTCGAGACTATGAACGTTTGCTGGCAGCATAGGCTCTACCTATGAAAAAGGAGTCATTAAAAAGGCTAAGTTGGAAAGGTTCTTTGTTTTATCATTATCAACCAATAAAGGCCAATTTAAACTTAGAATGTATTTAATTTTAACTAGAGAAGGAATTAGCAAAAATAGCTCTTATTAGACTCAGAATGTATGTATACCTAGTTATATTAGAATTTTCCTCTTTGATAAGATTTCTATATAAATAAAGTCTAAGTATTTCAACATTTCTCAGAGATAACTATTTCTCCCAGCGAATCACCAATTGTTGTGTTGTACAACAACCCCCCATTTCATAAAATTTTTCCTTCAACTATAATATGAAATGGGTCCCTTTTAGATTTATGAATAAAATTGGTATCAACCCATCATTCCTCAAAAGGTCCGAAAAACAAACAATACACTATAAACCTTTTGAATAAACATAAATCGGTCTTATAACATAAATGAATACTTCTTTATTGCGATAAAGCGATCGCAAGATCGAATATCGCAACAACAAAGGATGCATAACAAAAAGACCCATTGGTTTGCCCCGATCCGAGAAGTGAATAACTATCGGATATCGGGAAAGGTAAGCGAGTGTAACAAAAGGCCCTCTCTCTTTGCTCCGATGCGATATCGCTATCGGCACTCGGGGAACATAGCATACACACAACAAAAGTCACCCTTCTAAAACTCCCGATGCAAATTAGATATCGCTATCAGCGATCGGGGATTTTGCAATGACACAAATGTAACTACTCGAGCATTTCTCCGATTTCCAATCGCGATAAAGCTAAGCGCAAATTTCAAAAAAGATTGAAAAGGCTTGAGTATATTATGTTAAATTATTATTAAAATCCTTTCTATTCCCGATAGCGATTCACTTGTGATTAACGGCCAAAAAATCAAAGCCATGCTTAAATGAATTATTCGGCAAATAAACGACATGATGAGCATTTAAATGATTGACAGGATTAAATGGCCAATTAATGGAGCAGTTATACCAAAATCTCTTCAGAGATTGTATCCACGGCAGTATTATTTTAATCCTTCATTATTCATTGATTGATATAACTCTTTCATACTTGGTTCGCACCACCTATTCTCTGCATTATTTTCATTTTATCTCCTGCATAGAGCTCCTCCGAAGCAACAAATTTAGGCCAAATGGGGAAGAAATCCAAAAGATTTGGAGCAGCTTCAGCTCCCGCAGTGATAGGGAAGCTTCCCGCAGTGACAGCAAAATCTACCGCCGATCCAGGACCAAGTAAAAAAGGATTGATTTCAGAGACTACCTATCTTGGTCTCGGCAATACTAGCTGGAAAAGCATTTATAATCTAGTTGAAGCCGAAGAGCCTGAAGCAGTATTAGTACAAGCTACAGCAGGTTCAAACCGAAAGTCAAAGGCTACCCTAAAGGATTCAGCTGATTCCTACTTACACCGAATAGCAGCTCGAGAGAAAATTCTTCCATATACAAATGTAGTAAGGTGGGCAGTTGAGGAAATCCCTGTTACAAACAGAACATTCTGCACAATCGATGGGAGAGTCTCCGGTTCGTTTCAACCTAATGGTTTGAGACAAATGTACCATTTGCCTGAACCACAGAAGAAGTATAAAAAAGCATTTCTAGAGAAGTTCGGAGATGAAAATAAAACTGAATCAGCACCTATACAGGAATGGAGACAGAATCCCACAAGACACAAGCATGAGTCCTCTGGTAAGTACTATGTCGATTCATTATGTTCTCCTTAATGTTACGCTGGGGTGATGATGTGTAGGATTTCGAGATTGCATGATTCCTCAAAATTCTCAATAGAGATGCTTCCTTTAATGGAAGCAGCAGTCAATAGCGAGATAATGGATTTGGGAAATATATTATCTGATAAGTTAGCCACTGCTATTCTTGAGTTTAGAAATAAAACTCGCATTACCAATAGGTCTATTCCTTTATTTTATTATAGTGCCTACATCTTATATACTCTTTGTTTTAACTCTGAATTTCCTGTGTTGGGGTGGAGATGGACTCCACAAGACCCCATGTCGATTCATATCTATCACCAGAAGTTGTGGAAAGCCCATTATAAATACCACCTGTATCAAGTTTGTAATGGTTTTATGTTGCCCATTTACTATGCAATTTTTGACAAACCTGCTCCGAAAATTTCCTCACAAGCAGAGATTGACCTAACTGCCCTAGGAAACTGGTTTGGAGAGGATAAATTTACATGTATAAGAGTTTTTGGTAGCCTTGCCAGGCCTCATGTCCTTCCCTTGTACATACCCGACAAGCTATTGGCTAGAGAAATAGCATATCAGATTACGTCTGCAGGAGCAACCAAGACTCTGAGGAATTCAAAAAAGCAAGTTTGGCCTCATTTTCCTCTAAGGTGTGGTGTTTACACTCTGCATGACTATAAGCAAGCAGAGAAAGAAGCAGAAAAGATAAATATACTGAATCTCGCCACCCTTCCTAATAGGCAATTTCACCCAAGAAAAATCGTCTATAATGTACTTGAACAGGAAAAACTCACAAAGTTTGAACATAAATAAGACGAGTTTGAAGACCTATTTTCCTCGGCAGAGTCATTATTTCAGGTTCAAACACTAGCTAAAATGAGATATCACGACGAAGTGTTAGTGTAATTCAACAAACTCAGAGAGCAGAGGTTGCAAACTCTTCCTCTAGATTTACTAGCCATTGCCTCGATGACACAATCAAGCGAGCCTGAACAGCGACTCACCAATGAACCTCCTGCTACATCAAAAATTCTTGAGGAAGTCCAGAGAAAAGAGCAGGAGGAAGCACGAAGAAAAGAGCAAGAGAAAATACATGAGGAGGAACAGAAAAAAGAGCAGGATAAGGGTAGCAAGGATGTGAATGTGGATACCCAGATTGATCCAAAATTGCTCCAAGAATGGCAGCAATTCGACTCCATCATAAGCAATCTGGAAAGCTCAAAAGATGTCGATACACCCAAAGCAACAGATACACAGGATACAACGTCAAAAAAGGTTCCAAGTGAAGGAGCCAGCAGCCTACCCCATAGTACAGACTTAGAAATAATTCTGAAAGATCCTTCGTATCAAATCATTTTGTAGGTGGAGGATATACCTCCATTGGATGTCTTTTACAGCCCAAAACACAGGGTCGTAGTAAAGCGACAGCGGAAAAGGAGAAGGATTGATCAACCTTCCATGTTCCCAGAACAAACAGAGACAGCCAACGTAGTTTGGAAAGAGGAGTTTGATCCTTCCGATGACCTAACAAAGTTGTCCCAGTATGCCGGAGCCTATTCGGCAGCCACCATGGACAAGGCATCGGAAGTGAGTAATTTGCTAAAAGAAAAAGACCAATCAATCATTTTTTTACAAACATAGATGTCGTAGGCACAACAGAAAGTTGAACAATTAGAACAGCAATTGTCAACACAGCAACAGTTAAATAATCAATTGAATAAGCAGCTACTTGAAGAAAAATAGAGGGTAGATTCAAGCGCGATTCAAAGGCAGAAAGAATTATCAGAAGCGTTGGCAAAATTGAAGACGATGAATGAACTAATGGTGAAAACAAAAGATGAGCAAATTGCTCAACTATCACTGCAAATAGAGAAGTTCAAGAGTCTTCCGCAGCCTGCCGATTTCAGAACAGAAGCGCTACAGAATAATAAGGAATTGGTAACACAAATAAGACTATTGTGTCATAATATTTCTCAAGTTGAGCCCCTTTGTGATATCACAGCATCAATAATCGATAAATCAGTCAATGCTAGATAGGACTTAGAGCAGGCCGATGAGACCTTAACCGATTTTCTTACTTGGCAAGACACTAGTGAGGAACAGGTAGCAAATTTGCCCAAAATCCTAGAATCACATAAAGAAATCCTATTCTTGGAATGGCAGTCCCAGTTGATGAAAGCAGAGAGAGAAGTTTCTAAATGAAAATTATCCACAAGTAATTTGATTGAATTAATTAACAACACTCTTTATTTATCTAATATGATTTCGCAATGTACACCAGGTAAATTGCCATCAGCTAAAACATTGGAGCAATCATGTTATCAGGAGCTAGAAAAGAATGGAAGGTCAATTGCAGGTATTCAAAGTTTAACTTGGGACACCTATTGGTTGTTCCTAGTAAAACCATACAGCCAGAGAGCCACCCTCAAGTGTCTAACAAATGCAATTGGTTGTATCATTCCCAATATACACGATGCCACATACTTGGCTCAGCTCCATTCTCGTCTCAGCCGCCCTCAAGAAGTGGAACCGATGCTAGCAATATGCCAACTCAGATCAAAGGGAAAATAGCCAGAGTGATGAATCATGTTGCCGACTACCAAATTGTTGTGGAGAAGATATTAAAGATCCAGTTGTACCAATTAAATAGCATTTTATTTTTGTAGTTAGTTAGTTTATTTAAGTATTTATAGACCCTTTCATGCATTTAGAAAGGGTCCTCAGTTTTTGTATAAGACTCAAATCTGGAAGTTGCACTACTGTACTTCAAGTATATTTTTTTTATAAAGACTGGGCCAATTATTCCAATTTTTGAAAACGAAGCTTTTATGTGGATGTGCACTATTGCCTTTATATGAAATTATTTCTGAGTTGAAAGAAGGAATTTGAATTGCGATTGAGATTGGGAATGATTTGCAGCACATATGGTACTACTATCTATGTTCTGAATTCATTCTTTTTAGGTGAATTTTTATTTGATTACTCTTGCTATTATTGAATATATGCATGTGTTTCAACAGCATTCTTTATATTTTCCACTATTGGATGTTTAAAGGATGTTTTTATTTTAGTCATACATGTATCAGTAATATATAAAAGACAAGTGTAACAATGTTTTATTAATAACTTTGTTCAACTATTTGAACAAAGCAATTATTATATGAATGAATGTCTATGTTTATCAAATAGATTCATCTATATGCTTATTTATGAACAGAGATTATCAAACGTTGCACTTAAGAATAGAAATTTCCCGGGATAGAATAGTTATTTGTATTTTCGCTTTTTAGATTAAGTCATTCATCCATTATCACTTATTAGAAAACCAGTCACTCATCCATCCCCTTTTTATTCATCATTGGGAAATTGGTCCCATTATCTCCAGTCGGAGCCACCATACCAAATGGAAAAGGAGTTGCTTTAAGGTCCGGACCGGGTGGTTATCCACCAGTGTTGTTGCAACGATTTTCGAGGCATCAACAGGTATGAAGAGACTTGTGTTAACAATAACATGCATTACAGAGGCTAAGTTGTATTATCACAGTTCAAATGGAATGCTCTATCACCAGTAATAATTTATGTCACTAACTTGGGCTTCACCGTAAAATATATGATACATCTCAAATAGGATTTGGTGCAAACAGTTAAAGTTTCTCTATCATTTCACTTTTAACCATCTCATAATTAGCTTGCAAGTATTCCTTTTGCTACAGAAATTAAGGATCACAAATTAATACTTATTTGAATTATGATCATTGTCAAGAAGTAAGGGTGCATGCTCAGTGGTTGAGGGTTTCATATTTTTCAGCTATCACATCACTGTCATTATCAAATTGTAAAGGACAGAAGCATGGTGTTATCTACAGCGACATTCAAGAGACTTACTTCAGGGCATTTATTGTTCAAGGTATATCTATTCATAATTATTTCACAGTTGGTTGGCAATAAGAGTCTCATGGTCTTCATATCTATGGTTTTCCATTGTACATATAACACACATTGGCAATAAGGGTTTTTGTTAAATATCATTGTGAGTGGGTCATTATCTTTGGTATGAGATCCCATAGTTACTTTACTATCATTTTTCAATGTGGTTGGGTGGTGCTAAGTAGGTAATTGAAGTCACCTTCAGGTTGCAGCGTTAAAACACTTTAGGGAGGTAGGGTGGTGCTAGGAAAAGTTGGAGCTTACAGGGCGTTGGAGCATCCTTCCAATGACTGTTCGTAAAAAAGGGGGTAGGGGCATCCTTTTAGGAGATGGAACTGCCTTCTAAAACTGGAAATATTTCTATAGAGTACTAGGGAGTCGAGGCTTCCCTTTCAGTTGGAGTTGAAGAATTGATGTACTCATAAAAATTATTAGAGAAGCATTCGGTGGTTTTTATCCCATAAGAGTTTCCACCTAAAACAAATTATGCCTATTGTATTTGATTCTATAAACTATTTATTTATGGTTTGATCTAATGATAAAAATAGTTAATGCTCTGAAAATTTATAAACATTAATTGTAATAAGAAATATTTATTAACCCCCCTCAGTATTTCCAACATAGAGGGTTATGGTCGAAAATTGAGCTTACGAGCAAAGTCATGCACTAGAACAGGAAAACCTAGTTCCACAAAAAGAGAAAAGCGAAACAAGAGAAATGACAAAGACACGGGACCATTAGGTAGGTCATTCGATCCCCTGTAAAGTCGCCTATGTTGGATCAACTTGAGAGATGTGATTTCCCCACCTATCAGATGGTCACATGAAGAGACATAACCAAACCACCCAATGCAAGCCATGTTGGCCAAGGGACCCATGCATGATGCTACTTGTTGGTTATAAGCACCATAAGGGAGGGTCCGACCTAATCGAGGGGTTGATGGTAGAATGTTAGCACAAGAGGAATATGGTGGATAAATAAGCCAATAATAGATTGTACAACTTCCCATATGTAAGGTTTAAAATTGAATATTTTATAAAGTGGAATGCTAACTCATTTTGTTTGATGGTGTTGCCATTGATGCCAAATTAATCTTGAACGCTCTTAATATACACCATGGATTACATCGGTTGGAAACTCCAATGGACAAGAAGCCCTAAAAGGAAGGAATGAAACCTTAGAAGCCCCACACTTGTTGAAGTTTTTAAAGGATGAAGTTCAATTAATTTTTTCTAAAGATATTCATCAATTGATGCTCCTTTTCTTGTTGATTCTAACGATATGTAGCACATCACGAGGCTCTTCATAGTTTAGAAGATATGTTTGATCAAAGAATAAAGCCCCCTTCTTGTGGTTGAAGTTCCCAAAATGAGATGATGTGACATCTCATTATTGGCTAGAATATTGAGACCATGAAGGATTAAATTAAATTAAAAATTATCAAAAGTAATTTGGTCCTATTGTTTGTGGGGTTTTGACTCCAAGCCAAATTCAAATTTAATGGTTCCCTCCAAATGTAAGTTGTCCTAAATGATTGTTCAAAATACTGAAAGGGGGGGTGAATCAATATTTCCTTTCACAATTGTTATTTTATACCAATTAAGATCACTTTAAAAAAAACACAAAATGAACAACAAAATAAATAATTTTATTAACTTGAAATGGCGAGGACTCTAATCCTCTTTTTTACAACAAATCAAGAACAATGATAGTTTAGGGCTCCAACCCTAGATGAAGACTCCAATCTTCAAGTCAAACAGGCTCCAACTTGTACAGTGCCAAGCTCCAACTTGGTCTTCTAGAGGACTCTAATCCTCTCAATGATTCATGCTCCAACCTGGTATTCCCAAGGTTTCAACCATGTGGTAGGACTCCAATCTCTCGGGATCCAACCCTTACAATTTGCTTCAATTTTTACACTCTCAATGCTTCCTCAAGACTTCAAAATCATATTCAACATGTGTTGAATGTCATCTCCACAAAGTCTTCAATGAATCTTTAAATACTCTTCTACAATGGTTTAAGGACTGCCTCAACAAGATTCCAAGATCTGCTTCATCAATTGCCTAGTATGTGTCTCCACAATTCTTGTTGGGTCCCTATAATACTAGTGATTACCCCATTACTATTGTAGTTGTACCCCTTATTAATATTTTTGTGCCCCTATTTCCCCCATATTGTTATTACTCTACCCCATAGAATCCCTCTATTGTTATTTTTGTGGATTTATATTATTATTGTTAGGTTGGCTGGGTTATATTATGACTCCTTAGACTCCTATATATAGAAAGGAGGTTTTGTCATTTGAATCATCCAAGAATTGTTCATTTATGTAATGTAAAGGAGGTTTCCCCCTCGAAGAGGCTCAATTCTAAGGCGTTGATCTATCTTTTCTATCTTTTCCTTGAGCTGGTTACATAACATTTGGTATCAGAGCTTTGGATTCTAGGGTTTCACTGCTACAAACAGGTCATCGTGGAATTTTCTCTATAACTTTTTTCCTGAAATGTTTCAGAAGTCAAAAAAAAACCCATTTGAGAAGACATCGCGCTAATTCTCGGGTCCGAATTTCAGAGCTTTTTATGCAATATTTGTGGAGATATGATCTGAGGACGTTGGTCTTTTTGCAAAGTCCTGAATTACATTCCAAACAGGTGACCTAGGGAAAATTGTCATAACTTTTTCTCTGAGCATTGGATTGAAATTTTGTAAGAAGGTGCAGAAATTGAACAGACTTTAGTTTCTTCAATATATTTTTCAGAGCTAAAGGTCAAAACAGTGACTCGTGGCACGTCGTACAAGTTCACTCTACTGAACTAGTCTATAATCAGGTCACTATGGGAGATTTCGCATAACTCTTCCTTGGAGAATCCAATTTGGATCAGACTGGTGGCATTAGAAAGAGGACACAGAGGGCTACCACAGGTCACAATTTCAAAACTGGATGATTTGAATGTACAGAGATACATCAGAGGCAATATCGAGCTCCTACAAAGTAAAAACAATGTGTGTAGATTCTTTTAAATTTTTGCTTAAGATTGTTTGAAATTTATTTTGAATGAATTCAAGGGGCATAGTAGAGAATTATTATCGGTAACTGTGCCCCGAGGAAAGAAAATGCAAACACCTAGTAAGGAACCTAAAAGCTCTAGCATGACTCATGAAGAAGAGGAAGAAATGCAACATGATATATCAAAATTACAAGACCAAGTGCAACAACTGTCCCTTGCACAAAAAGGAACAGAATCTAAAATGGATGGTTTAAGAAAAGATGTAGAAGCTAAGATGGACGGTTTAAAGAAAGGTGTAGAAGCTAAGATGGATGGCATGGAAGCTAAGGTGAATGGCATGGACGCTAAAATTGATGGCATGGATGATAAGATGGATAAGTTGCTACAAGAAATAGCCAATAAGGGTGAAAGAGTACTAAAGGAAACTCATGATGAGAACAAAAGAAATGTTAATCATGATTCCATAGACTCTAATGTTGGATCGAAGACTCACCATGTTCCAAAAATCGATATGAGGAAGTTTGATGGCAAGGATCCCGCCACATGGATATTACAGATGGAGCAATTCTTCGATCTCAATAATGTGCAAAACACACAAAAGGTACGTATGGCAAATTTATATTTGGAACCAAATCAGTTTGTATGGTATCAATGCTTTGCTCTCATAAACAATTTATCACTTGGGCAATTTTTACGGAAGAATTGATAGCACATTATGAGGATACAAAAAGCAACACTTTTTTTAGACAATTGATAAGTCTCAAACAAAGGGTTCAATAATGGAGCACATTGAGGAGTTCCAAAAATTGAACATAAGGGTAAAAAATATTCCAGAGGAGCATAGGATTGATGTGTTCAGAGGGACTTTAAAGGATAATATCCAACATGATGTTCGCCTTTGGGAACCTGATTCATTAGAGAAGGCATTCAGGTTAGCAAGAAAAATGGAAAGCAAAATTATGGCAACCAAGAAGCATACCACTCACAACTATAAAGACGGAAGTGTTGTGCCTAGCCTTCCACAACCTATAAGGTTGACACCACAACAATTGGAAGAAAAAAGAGCAAAAGGGCTTTGTACAGTTGTGATAGCAAATACACTAAAGGTCATAAGTGTGCTGAGAAGAAATTATTCTACATAGATTGTGAAGAGGAAGATGAAAAGAAGCAAGAAAGGTCAAAAGAAGAGGATATACTCCAGGAACAAAGCCTAGATGAAGAACAAATGATCCGACCATATCTTGTAATGCATGGTGGGAATTACCACTCCTCAAACCATCAAGATAGAAGGACAAATCAAGAAGAAAAAGGTAATAGTGTTGATTGATTCAGGAAGCACCCACAATTTTATTCATTGTAAGGTAGCAAAGAATTGAATTGCTTCCTATATCCAGCACCAGAGTGTCAAGTGATGATTGCAAATGGAGGAACAATAAATTGCTTTGGAAAGTGCCATAATATCAAGATATCCATGGGAGAATATGTATTGACT
>APFE031455411.1:0-55590 GCA_000404065.3 Pinus taeda
TTAGGACCATTCCTTTTAGGATACGACTTCTTAGGATTCTTTGAATTTGGTTGCTGCTGGGCGGCTAACGCTTTCTTAGAAGAGTTTCCAAGATTAAGAAGACCAAGGTGTAAGAGTTTTTCTTGTTCTCTTAGAAGAGTTTCCAAGATTAAGAAGACCAAGGTGTAAGAGTTTTTCTTGTTCTCTTAGAAGAGTTTCCAAGATTAAGAAGACCAAGGTGTAAGAGTAGGCTGGTCCCAACTTAGTAAGAATGGAATAGATAAGGTTATTATCTTCTTTCTTAACCTTAACACCTTCCAAGAGAAGTCTAAGGGTCTTGAACTTGGACAAAAAATCTTCAATGCAAGAAAAATTATTAGGGTCCAATGTATAAGCAACTCATTTTCAAGTTGATGGGCTCTAAGTTCATTTGTGACTCCAAAAACTTTAGTAATCTGCTTCATTGCTTCATCAGGAGTATCAAGTTCTGCATTATGGAATCTAAGATCTGGAGAAATAGACATCCCTATCAACCCACGTGCTTGATCTTGCCTATTTTCCCATTTAGCTACCTTATCTTCATCTTTCGGTTTGGTTTCTTGGCCTGAGGCTATTCTATAAAGACCTTTACTTCTAAGTAAATCCACAATGTAGGACCACCATTGGAAGTAGTTGGTGTTGTCAAGAATAACTTGGCATGGACTTTCCATTTTAACAAAAACTAAAGCTAAATATGCTGAAACTAAGTGTTCCAATGGAAAGATCTTGAAAAATTAGGCTAGTTAAAAAAAAACGGCTCTGAAAACGGCTTCCGGATGAAGAAGTTATGACTTTTTGAAGAAAAGTTGATGAAAGCGCCGACGAAGTGCAGGAATGTGCGGAAATGAAAAAAACGCCCCCTTCCCAGCAAAAAGGAGACTTGAACTCAAGACCTCTACTCTCATAAATTAGCTTTGAACCAAGCGAGCTAAACAAAAAGTTTGAGAGAGAGAGAGGGGGGGGCTTTGTTTTTTTTAGTCACTGAAGCTTTGGGTTGCGTGCTTGCTTGAGGAAGCTCTTTTTTTCCCTACAAAACAAAAAACACAAAACCCAACACGGACATACAAAAAAAAACAAACCTTACAGCTTAAAATTAGCTTTACCTGGAAACTAAATATTTTCCTCAATGTTTATGATTTTCCGAGATCACACTAAGGCGCAGCAGAAAAGAGCATACGCATGAGAAAAATCCTTCCTCTCTATTTCTGATTTGCCCAGATCACACAGAGTCGCAGGGCAAAGAGCATACGCAGAAATGAAAGGTATAGATCCGGTATTAAAAAAGAAGCTA
Organism: Pinus taeda; assembly: GCA_000404065.3. Lineage (NCBI taxonomy): Eukaryota > Viridiplantae > Streptophyta > Pinopsida > Pinales > Pinaceae > Pinus > Pinus taeda. The sequence continues at coordinate 1,310 of APFE031455411.1, forward strand.
AATAAACCGAAATAATAAACAAAGAGAAAATAACTAGAAACTGCAAATAAACATTGTATACCTCCAGATCTTAAAAATGACGTAGCTAGGGCTACCAGAAACCTTTTCGCGTGAAAACAAAGGGGTTCCTCACTAGAACAGATGCTCCTAACACAACAGAGCAATCCTCTCGGCCTGAAAGCAGTCAGAGACAGCAGATCTAGGAAACGGCAGTCGGATGCAATTCTACCAGCTTCAGATTTGGATCACCAATGAACGCGGCCCTCAAATAGCTCTGATACCATGTAGGAATTTACAGGGTAAGTTCCTCAAACAGAACACCAAAGGACACCGCTCACAAACAGATCACAGATCAATACATCAGTATTTTTGACGTGGTTAAAACCCTCAAAGAGGGAAACAGTCCACGGCCTGAGCCAACGTGATCACTTCAGGCAATTTATTAATAAAAGAATGAAAATTTACATAAGCTTCTCTCATGAACAGTTAACCTACAAATGACCCTCCATGCTCTTTAAATAGAGATCAGGCACCAATCGGGTGTTAAGCCACGGATCAAGTGTCGGTAATACCGAGGAGAGAATGAATCGTCGGATCACTACATATCGTGACCTTTGGATTGTAAGTTACAGACGTACATAGTAAAGAAACACACTTTACCTAATTCTATACTAGACCGAGTTATACTTAACTATTTCCTATGTGTCGGAATATCCTAACAGTCAAAAACCTTTTATGGTTTTCAATTAGAGTGAGTTTTTTTTTTTTTTTTTTGAAGGAATACATGATTAGTTCTTCAAGTTTTCAACAAAAGGATCTTTCAAGTATCAACCAATTCTTCTATATATGTTTTATTCCTTCAAGAAGATAAATTCCAATTTCAATTACAGAAATTAAATGAGCGAGGTAATCATCTATTTGTGATTCATTGGAGTTCCTTGGTAAGGAAGAATACCAATGAATTTTCCTTCAATAATTACACCAATCAATATTTATACATGGTCTCATGCTTTCTTAACAGTGATGTTGCTCCTAGGATTTTCCATGAAATCAAGAGAACTCTCCGTCTCAGTGAGCAAAGAAATATTGTAGATTGGTACTTGTAACAAAACTACACAGAGATTAGAGTGTATGGATGTGAACTTCCTCCATATAAACTGCCTAAGTTTGTAGCAATTAGGAATTTTTCACTTGAATATATTAGGCAGATGATGAACATGGATGAGTTTCACTTTGTGTGAACTAAGAACAAATCTCATTTTAAATTAAAAGCTCAAATTGAACCTTTTATTTGTAATACTAGAGCATCAGTAAAAGAAGCAGGCATCCTTTTGAAACAAATGAAATTTAAACTAAGTTTTACCTGGCCTTATGATCCCCTGGGGATTATTTATGAGCTAAGGGCAGAACATAAAACTACTCCTTACCCACACACTCCTAGACCATAGATTGATACATACATGAACCAAGTGGAATGGGAGGAGAACGCATTGCAGGAAGCATAGGAGCAGGTGTTTATTTCTACATCAACATAGACTCCAACACCACAGGAAAAACATGCTAAAAGGAAAAGGGAATGTATTTCCCCTCTTGTTTTAGAAATTTAACTGTTAGAATTCATAATGTATAAAAAGAAGAAAAATAACCTTCTTGAAGCACCATCTCTAGAAGAGAGTTCAAAGGAACATACCCCATTAATTTTATTAGGTACTTATGTTGCAACATTCCAAAGAGCTGAAGAAATTTTCTCAAGCTCTCCTATATCTTTAGTCATTAAGGATCCATTAGAATTAGTTTAGATAGGAGAACTAGCCCAAACCAGTACAGAAAAAACTGCAGCAGATTACAAATAATCTATTTTTTCCTTTGACGCTAAAAAGATCCATCATATTGACCAAATTGATCCGCACAAGCAAGTTGGAGAAACGATTTACTCCACCTTAACTAGTTTAGCCATGGGAATATCTAGGTTGCAAGTTTCAGCGAATAGTGTTCAATCCTAGTTAGATCTAGAAAAGATGTCATCACTTGCCAAAAATAATAAAATAAAATCTTTAGAAGATCTGGTAATTAAACTGGGATATGATCCCAGTAATGTTAAAGTTTTTGAGGAGATGATTAAGAGGAAAATTATTGATACTCAAGCATTGAGAAAACAGTTGAAACTCCCTACTACTGAAGATCCTCAGACCAAAGAAGTTGGTGAGTTATAAAAGGAAAAGGAGAACATGTTCAAAATCATTGTCGAACAGAAGTTACAGATTCATAGGGCGGAGACTGAACTAGAAGTTTTAAATATATTTTGTTGGTTGTAAAATCATTTTAAGTGCTTCATTTGTATATGAATAAGTTAAATAATTTGTTTGAAGATTTAATCAATCATATATTTCCTTAAATTTCAACCTTACATATCTCTACAAAAGCTAAAATATGTTAGAGGTGAACATTTAACCCTTCTAATACATCATAAGTAATTAAGAAACTCCACTTGTTTAAATAGTTTAGAGCATTGGTCATCCAAAAATTCAAAATAAACAAAACATTTTAGATGCTCTAGCATAATTACTTAACCTAGAATTATATACAGAGGTACAACATCAATTTAGTGTCATTGTCGAGGAACAAAAAATTTTGAATTATTTTTTCGTGGGACAACAATTAGGCTTTCCTTTTAATGGTGAATAAAAGGTTAGGAGGTTAAATGTTTTCACCTGGTGATTACACAAAATAAAATTGGCTTCACGCATGCATACCAGGTTTCTCTCAGACCCTCAACTTTCTTCTCCATTGTCATATCTGGAGAGACTGGTTATAGTTTCCTCTCTAAGATGAATATTAGAAGCCTTTACCTCTGCTCTTGTAGCAATTCCACCTGAAATTGTTTCAGAAACTGATCCTTTGAGACATGTCCCAATTCCTCCTGAACTATTAGATCTACCACCAAAAGTGTTAGAACTTTGATCTAAATGGGTTGATTTGGAGTCAGGTCTTCTTGTTCATCAATTAGAATCTTACCAAATCCTTGAAACTCTTTCAAAATCTCCAAAATCAGAAGCAGAATTAGGTTTAGAATTACCTGAATTAAAACCTAGTGATTTCATTTCTTCTATCATTCATAGATTAGCATCAGTCAAACTTAAAGCAAATGTAGAAAAGGCTGAAAGAAAAATGAAAGCTAGGGAAGAAGGAACTTCTTCATCTAAAAGTGAGAGTGAGGATCATAAAATAGATGAAATTACTTCTTTACTAAGAAATATTTCTAATAGAATTTTGAAAATGGAAGAACGACCTAGGGTAGCTCAACAAGCATCAAACAGACCTCAAGTTGAGTATAAAAGACATTTCCAACCCCAAATATTGAAGAGACCTAATGTTGACTAACAAATTCAGCCCCCATTAACGATTGATGATCTGGAACCCAGAGAAACTCGCCCTTTAGTCACCGATATGAATTATTTTGATGATCCATCAAATCAAAATGTTATAATTTCAGTTTCTCATGATCAATTTTCACTTCAAAGTAAAGAAGCCTCTCAAGTTTTTAAATATGAGGGCTTCTCTGAATTTCTTATTGCGGAATTAAACAAAAGACATGATTTAAGACTCAGACCAAGACGACCTGGTCGACCACCTAAACCTACCACTGCTTTTGATAGGACATTTCATATTAATATATTATATGAAAGTTATATTAAGATTAAAATTAAAATTATATTATAGGACCATTATTTAGATTTATTGTTATATTTAGTTTATTAAAATACATTATATTAAACATCATATCTATTTAACTATACTAAATTAAATTAATAAGATATGAAAAATAGTTTTAATTATTTTTAATTTAAACAGTAATAAATAGATTAATTTAAATTTAAATTTATTTATGCGATAAAATGAAATTTTAACAAAAATATGAGAATAAAACATTTAGAATGAATGATTGTCATAAATTTTAAATACAGTACTCATGAATCTTCATTAAATTCCACGCCGACTTAATCGGAATAAAAAACAAACATCCTTAGAAAAGGGATGTTGAGTTTAGACAACAAAAATGATTGTTCCTTAGGTACACGTCACACAGTAAAGAGAATTCCCAGTTGAATGACACGTAAAGGTGACACTAAACTGAGACATTGCACCACTTCAAAAATGAGCGCATTAACAAGATCATACCTTACTTATTTATCCATCTATTTTAAAATGTTAGGTCTAATAATTTCAATGTGTGAGATCCACTTTAGGGTAAGTTGTTTTTTTTCAATTCAATATTTTAAATTAAATGGTCAAAAATAAAAATAATCCATTAAAAATACTTACAAAATGTAATTTTATAAAAAAACAAATTAAAAATAAAAATAAATAAGTTACCCATTTATTATTTTTATTTTTAGTAAAGTATTAACTTATTATTATATTATTTATGTATAGTATTCTCTCTGTTAACATGAGTGTCTACGTCGATTTTCAAGACAATAAATATTTGGATCTTAAAAATAAGAAAAGGAAAGAAAAAGTTTATAAAAGAACAAATCATTTACATGTTTACTTCCAACTGCAGTGAGAGGTTTCTATTTGAAGTATTTCATAATATAAAAATAGAAAAGGAAATTAAACTCAAATGAAGTGACAGTGGTCTAGTTGTTTTGAACTCGAGTTCAAAGACGAAAAAAAATACTTATAGCTGTAATTGCTGTTGTTGCCATCTATCAGATTGAATGAATGAAAATTGAAAAAAAAATTCTTATACCTGCAATTGTGCTTGTTTCCATCATCTATCAGATTCACTGAAAAAAAAAAATTGCTTATGCCTGCGATTGTTGTTGTTTCCATCATCCATCAGATTCACTGAAAAAAAATTGCTTATAGCTGCGATTGTTGTTGTTTCCATCATCTATCAGGTTCACTGAATGCAAAGGCAAAGGCAAGCACGTTACCAATCTATACAGTTGATATTGTTATTCTTGTTGCCATCAATCAGTCAATTGCAGGCACGTTACCAATCTATACAGCTGATATTGCTGTTGTTGGCAAAATGTTGGAGCCCACAAGAGCAGCCTTGGCCATCATAGTCGATATCCCACAGGAGGAGGAGGAGGAGGACGAGGTAGAAGAATACACTACCAACTTAAAGGGTGGTGGCTTCATCTCATTCATAAACAGATTCATGTCTTCGATCAAGATGGAGCAAAGCAAAGTGGCAGAGTGGTTGCGGAGTTATTATCATAGGGGAGGGAGATCAGTACTGATGCCCATAATTAATAATTGCTCAATTCACGACCACTATGAATTCAGCAATGTGGACTTGAGCGTGGTTCCCCATCATAAAATTAATATATGTTTCCACAGGGCCACACGCATCGCTTTCTGTTGCAAATCCCTCAACAAAAATAACACACGGCTCAATATGATCCTCAATGAGATAAACGTCATGTGTAGGGTCTCCGATTACGAGGGCACTGTGAAACTTCATGCGGTTTATGAGGATTCGCAGAATATACATCTAGTTCTGGAGCTGTGCAGCCTAGGAGATCTGTTCCAAACGGTTATGCAGAGAGGCGGCCGTTACAAGCCTGATGATGAATTGGAAGCTGCCATGATATTCAAGCAGATGATGGAGAGCATTTTGTATTGCCATGCAAAGGGTGTTGTTCATAGAGATATCAAACCCGAAAACATATTCTTGACAGGAAGCCTCACGCATCCAGTCGTCAAGTTGGGTGACTTCGGTCTTGCTACGCTCTTTCCAAAAGGTATAATCATATTTTTAATTTCAGACTTAATGCAATCGAGTTTAGATTTTCGGTAGTTATTTTACAAATATATTTTGTAATTTTGAAAAGAATAGTACTGTAAATTTGATCATTCAGATTTATTCTTTCTCTTAAATAATTATCATAGGTGGATAAATTGGTTGAAAAATATTGCGATTTCTTTCTCTTAAATAATTATCATAGGTGGATAAATTGGTTGAAAAATATTGCGAAATTGCAGGAGGTAAACTTCTGTATGATAAAATGGGAACCCCAGCCTACGTGGCTCCCGAAATTATGAATGGACAAGGATATACAGAGAGCGTGGATATTTGGAGCGCTGGAGTGTTGCTGTATGCCATGCTGAGTGGTACATTCCCATTCCATGGTGACAACTTCTTGGAACTCAAATGTAAGATTTTGAAAGAAGATGTTGATCTCACAAATGGTGTATGGGACAAAATCTCCGTGCTGGCCAAAGACCTCATCTCACGCATGCTCGTTAAAGATCCACAACACCGCTTGAATGCTACACAAGTCTTGAGTAAGTAACACTACCATAATCGTTATCTCATTTTAGCACAGATGATGAATTAACCTCTCTTCTCTTTTATATTATATTAATGGATGGGATGGCCTAATTTGTTACAGGGCACCCGTGGTTGAATTTTGAGACCACACAAAAAATGCACGTGATAGCAGAAATGTGATTGCCAATCACAGTTTAATGATTCACAAAGTTGAATGAATGTTTTCAGATTGTTCTCAAAGTTTTACTGGGAAGGAGTCCCTACGCATTTGAAATTATAAGCTTGTCGAATTCAGTACTTGTGGGTAGAGAACATGGCAGTAACAATTTGCCTTCCTCCACAGATTCTCATAGATACAAAAAGCTTCTCTGGCTTGTAACTGATTTGATTGAAATCAAAATTGTACATAATACTTGTGGGTAGAGAACATGGCAGTAACAATTTGCCTTCCTCCACAGGTTCTCATAGATACAAAAAGCTTGTCCGGCTTGTGACTGATTTGATTGAAATCAAAATTGTACTTAATACTTGTGGGCAGAGAACATGGCAGTAACAATTTGCCTTCCTCCCCACGTTCTCATAGATACAAAAAGCTTGTAAGAAGATTGGTCTGGCTTGTAACTGATTTGATTCAAATCAAAACTGTAAGTTTCCAACATGAGAAGGCCACCATTCATTATTTGCCGTTTTCAAATAAAAGCATCGATGAATTGTACATGCAATAATTATTGCACATGTAAGACACACCGCTATATTTACCATGCAACCAAACAATATCCAATATCCAATAGCAGTTTTAATGTCTTTTTGGATTTTCTTTTACTGTCCCTTACTGATTAAACCTAAATAAAATAGAAATTGATTATGTTACAATTATTTTCAATATTTTTATATGATGTACTAATTCGTTCATGATAATTGTACATGCAAAATTATATAAATTAATTGGTATATGATTATGTCACAATCATTTTCAATATTTTTATATGATGTACTAATTCGTTCATGATAATTGTATATGCAAAATTATATAAATTAATTGGTGTTGTGATAATGGTACATGTAATATTATATAAATTAATTGGAATTTGTGATAATTTTACATGAAACATTATATAAATTAATTGGTATTTGTGTTCATAAAATTCTATAAGAATGTAAAATAAATTTACAAAAATAACAAACAAAAACAATATCACACCCTAGCAATCATATCCACTACCTAAATGCATAAGACAAACTATATTGATGGGTCCAGCCCCCTTGTCACACATACCAACATTAATAAAAGGATTATGAATGGATTTAAATGGTGAGCAGTTTGATTAAATGTGATATTTGTTCATTCAGCGGATGATTACAATGATTTAATATTGATTTGGGTTCTCGCACTTATGATTTGTACCCGCGCCACTGGTTATTGGACAAGTGTCCACTCCTCAGAAACTTCACTCCCGCTTTGGTAAGAGGTCCTCAAACCCTATCTCCCAGTCATTTTGCTCGTCGAGTTGTTGAGGTTGAGGGTTTCGCAGTATGGTTCTTCTGTGCGGTTTTCTCTGTAAAATGTTATGTTGTCTCTGGTATTCTGGCTCGGCCCTTGACCTGGAAACTTATTTGGCTTCTCCGTCTAGTAAGGGACTCTTATTGATGTTGGTTTTTCCTTTGTTTGTTTCTCTGTCTAGCGCTTAATCTCTCCACTGAGTTATGGACAGTAGCTTGCTTGTAAGGATTTGGAACCTTTCTGTGTACAAGGTTCATACTGGTTATTTTTCTAGACTATGTGACTACTCTTGTCTTGACTTCTTCTGTGCAATTGTTCGTTGGGTTCCCTGGTTACATTTCTCTATTTCGTGGACAGGTTGCGGTCTCAAGGTCTTCGGCTTCGGTTTCTACTGCAATGTCAAGGTAAGACTTCATCCCCTGCTATGAGTCCTTTCTCCTCTTCACACTTTTATCTAATACACTTTCTCCTTCGTGAGCAGAGTGACCCCTAGTGACTGCGATGTAGGTGCCATGTCTCTGTAAGGTAAATTCAAACCCTTGTCTCGGTATTTTCTTTTAGTCTCTTCTTTCTCTGCCACATAATGCTCACAAATTTCTGTTGGTGTTTGTCGTTGCAGGTTTTTTTTTGTTCTGGAGGGTTTTGGTCTCAGTTTCTCAATGTGTTGGCTAGACCTGGGTAGGGTCACTCCTTATTATTCTTGTCACTTGTTTTATGTTCCCCATAGACTAAGGTTACAGTAGCTTGTTATGATGACTTATGACCGATCGACAGTATGTAGTCGAGGTCCGTTAAACTTGCATTGTTTATTTTATGGGTAGTTGTTGTAGGTTTGGAATATAGCTATGGTTTCTGAACCCGTCTACTATGATAAACTCGTTGAAACTTGTACAATGTTATTCGCATGGATGGTTTGTATATTGAACAGAGATTTGTGACTGAGGTTCTGTGATTATTTTGTAAATAAAACGAAGAGGGTTTATTCTTCAGAAATACCTGTGTGACTCTTCTGTCCTTATTGTTCGAAATGCATGGGACTTATCTCTGTCTTTGATGCTCGAAATGTATAAAAACTCCAGGAATCCTCTGTGCTCTTTTGATTGATAATTTCTGGAACTGTATGACCTTGTTTCTATAGTGCCCTCCGTAATTATGTTTGCAAACTTTCTTTGATTTGTTAACCTATTTTAATCAACACAAATAGAACCATATATGTGTATATGCTTGTGGAATAAGAAACTAGAGAATGTGCCTTCCATGTATTAGGAAATTTAACATGATAATAAATAGACAGTTACATGATATTAGAAAATAGATTGTGTGCTCAGAGATATTTTATTATATTTCTCCTTCTCAAAAAGTCGAACCTCTTACAATTGCATTCTGTCTCTTTTCAATAATTGTCTCGAAACTATTTTCTCCTAACTGTTGTTGGTTACATTCTGTTGGTTACATTTTTTAGTTCAAAAACTATTTATTGTCCTATGTTACAACTTGTAAAAGTTGACATGAAAATAAAAATAATTATTTGCAACAGTTTCACTAATTAATCCTCTACCTTCCTAAATAATGTTCTTTACTAAATTAAAATAACACAAAAAAAACAACTATAGTGTTCACTTTGCAATTTCCTTCTCAATCCTCTTAGAGACCAAACAACCTTCTATCATGATGACCCGTCAGCTAGATTCTCCTGAATCAGGCTCCCAGGGTAAGAAAAATTCATGGCTTCGTTCCATGAGCTCCTCCACAGAATAACCCGCCTTCTGTATCTGCGCCGCGTCGAGCCACAAACTGTCCTCGATTGGATGGTTCTTCCACTTAACAAGGTATCATAGATACTCCTTCCTGCGAGTCCTCTTGGCCACCTGTGTGTCGAGAATCTTCCCGACCTCATGGGGTTGAGCCGAAGGCTTGTGCCTCATCCAAGAACTGCCTCCAACTTGGGTGTCCCATTTCGGCCGTACCACACTGTCATCTTCCAGGTTGGCAATATATGGGAAAATGTTTGCCACGTTGAAAATAGGCAATATGCCTATAGCTGGTGGCAGCTTTATTTCATAAGCATTGGTTGAGAATTTACGCAAAATCTTATAGGGACCAATCTTCTTAAATTTCAGCTTGTTATATGTGCCCTTAGGAAACCGTTCTTTGCGTAAGTGCGCAAGGACTTCATCACCTACATTGAATTGTACTTCCCGTCATTTTAGATCTACCTGTTGTTTATATTTCTGAATGTTGTCCTATAACTTTGATTTCCCTTGTTCATGTAGTTCATTCATCGCTTTGGAAAAATCTTCCCCATCAACACTTCTCTTCTCCAACTTTCCCAGATCCTACAACTCATGTACTCCACGAGGATATGTACAGGGCCTGAAATGGACTGTGTCTAGTGTTGCGGTTCAGTGAATCATTATAAGTGAATTCTGCCAGAGCGAGCACACGATCCCATAACCGTGAAGTTTCCCCAGTCAAGCTCCATAACAAGTTCCCCAAACTCTTGTTCACCACTTTTGTTTGCCTGTCAGTCTACAGATGATATGCAAAGCTAAATTTCAATTGTGTGTCCAACTTCTTCCATAGGGTGTGCCAAAAGTGTCTCATGAATTTTATGTCCCTGTCAAAAATAATAGATCTAGGTAGGCCGTGTAATCTAACAACCTATGTGAAAAACAGGTGAGCTACGTGAGTGGCATCACTAGTTTTTCGACAACGGATGAAATGCACCATTTTCGAAAATCTTTCTACCACCACCATCACCGAGTCATAACCTCACTGTGTTTTAGGTAGTCCTAAGACAAAGTCAATGCTGATTGAGTCCCATGGTCTACTTGGAACAGGCAGTGGTGTGTAAAGTCCAATGTTTTGATTATGTCCTTTCACCAATTGGCAGACTTTACATCTACTCACATATCGCTACACATCCCTTCGCATTCTTGGTTAGTAATAGAAGTGTCTGAGTTGATCCAAAGTTTTGTCTATGCCGAAATGTCCAGCTAGACCTACGCTATGCTTCTCCCATATATTATTTTCTCTCATCGAACAATCAGGAATACATAATTGTCCCCCTCTAAACAATAGTTCCTCCTGCAAGTTGTAGTCCAACCATGGACTATTGTTCCTCAGCTAGGGATTTTTACAGGCTTCATAAGCCTCCTTGAAATCTGTGTCGGCCTGATACAAGTCTTTCAAATGCTCAAAACCCAGCACTTGTATCGTACTTTCCTCTAAGCGCAAGACTCTTCTACTCAATGCATCTGCCACCTTGTTGGTATGCCCGCTGATGTGTTTCAACATAAAGGTGAACTCTGCAAATACTCAACCCATTTGGCATGCTTGTGGTTCAATTTATGTTGTTGCATCACATCTTGCAGCGCTGAATTATCAGAAAATAACACAAATGCACTCCTTAACAGGTAGTGTCGCCAATGCTTTAGTGCTTGGACGACAACATAAAATTCCTTGTCATAGGATGAATACTTCTGCCTGCTTTCGTTCAACTTCTCACTGAAGAATGAAATAGATTCTCTTCTTGGCTGAGTACAACGCCAATAGTTGTACCACTTGCATCGCAGCGAACCTGGAAAAACTTATTAAAATCTGGTCACCTTAAAATTAGCCTTTCTGTAATTTTCCCCTTTAGGAGCTGAAAGCTTTCCTCTGCTACCTTGGTCCAACAAAAAGGGTGACTTGCCTTTTTAATAGTGTCCAACATAGGCACGTAGATTTCACTAAAATTTCTTATAAATTTGCGATAAAAACTCGCCAGCCCATGAAAACTACGTACCTCAAACAAGCTTTTCGAAGATGGCTAGTTAATGATTGGTGCAATCTTTTCTCGGTCCATCTTCAACTCATTTTCTGCAATTACAAAGCCCAGATAAGCCAGTTATCTTTGTACGAAAGTACATTTTTTCAAATTTATTAGCAGTTTATTCTGCTGTAATTTCTCCATCACTCTTCGAACATGTTGAAGGTGCTCCTCCTTAGTCCTGCTAAAAATTAATATGTCATCAAGGTACACTATCACAAACTTGCCAATAAACTCTTTCAGCATTTCGTTCATCAATCTCATAAAAGTACTAGGGGCATTACTCAAACCGAATGGCATGACCAGCCACTCATACGACCATTCATTAGTCTTGAAGGCTGTCTTCCACTCATCTACTTCCCTAATCCAGAGCTGATGATAGCCACTATTTAGATCAATCTCCATGAAGTATGCTGCCCCACTTAGACAGTCCATCATATCGTCCATCCATGGTAGGGGAAACCTGTACCTAATGGTGATTTTGTTGATGGCCCGTGAATCCGTGCACATCCGCCATTCTCCTCCTTTCTTGGGAGCAAGAACTGTTGGTACTGCACAAGGGCTCAAGCTTTCCCTTATCAGCCCTTTATATAGCAACTCCTGCACCTGTTTCCTAATCTCCTCATTATCTTTGGGGCTCATCCGATATGCTACCTTATTTGGTCGGCTTGCTCCGGGTATAAATTAGATATGATGACTGATGCCTCTTTTGGGAGGCAACTTGTCCAGCAAATCATCAACTACATTGTCATTGAATTTCTGCAGCATTTCTTGAATTTTTGCAGGCAGATCAGATATTTCTGTGTGCAACAGCACCGTCTTTTCCCTCCTCACAATAGCATAGTTCACTTCCCTTTCCTCAATTTGTTTCACAAACTGTTTTCCACCTATTAGCAATGCTTTCGTTCCGCTTGCTTCTGTTGTCTCCTCTTCCTTGATGGGTACAAGCGTATGCTTGATTCCATCTTTAACAAACTTGTAGTAGTTCGTTTTCCCATCATGTACTACATTCTGATCATACTACCATGGTCTTCCTAGCAGTATGTGACACACGTCCATTGGCATAATATCACAGATAACTTTGTCTTTGTACCTGCCAATGTGAAATTCAACTTCACAATGTTCATCAACAAAAAGCTCGTAGCCTTTCTATAGCCATGACACCTTGTAAGGGGTGGGGTTGTTAAGCTGCTTCAAACTCAACTTCTCCACCATCTCGGTGGCAACCAAATTATATGTACTCCCACTATCGATGATCAACTTGCAGCATTTTCCGTGTGATTTGCAAACTATCCGGAGTAGTGCTTTCCATTGGGTCTGTTCAACTGCTTCTTTGGCTGGTTTTAGCAACAATTTGTTCAGAACTAATGCCTCCCCCATTTCTGGTACATTTTCTGCTTCTTGGGGCAGTGCCTCAGCGTCCTTAGGCTGTGCAACAAACATTCCTCTCTGGCCAGCTTTTTCTACTTCAGGGCATTCAAAAGATCTGTGCCCCCACTTGTGGCACCTATAGCACTGGTTATTGGCTCCTCTACCTCAGCGATTCCCTCTTCCTTGCTGATATGGCCTGCCACCTCTAGTGTTGTCTCCTTTTTCTACTATTCTTGAATCCTTGGAGCTGCTGCCCTCTTCGCTATCACTGGTAGTTCATCCTCTGCCATAGGACTGTCCTCATCCTCTTCTGGTTCTCCGTCCTCTCCTAGCATTCTATTTTCTAGTAATCTTTTCCTCAGTCTTCACAGAACTCTGATAGGCTTCTTCTATATTTGTCGGGGAAAGAACACTGATTTCATCCAGTGTTTCCAATCTCAAACAATTTACATATCTTGCTGTCTTCTTCGGAGTGTCATCAGTGTAACCAACTCTCAAGTTCACTCGGTAGAATTCTTTTGTATACTCCCTTGTTGTCATCCCCTTTTGTCTTAAATTCTGCACTTGTCGATACAATGCAACCTGGTAATCCCTAGGCAGAAATCTGCCTTTTAGTTTGGCCACCATCCTCGACCACTTCTTTATCGGTAACATGTTCATCCTTATTCTCTCTGCTTAGACACTATCCCACCATAGGGCTGTGTGTCCCTTCAATTTTGTTACATCAAACTTGACTCTCCAGTCCTCGTTGACCTCTTCAATTTCAAAATAATTGTCCAACTCACTTACCCAGTCCAACAGAACTTCTGTGGACAGGCTGCCATCGTAATTAGGAATCTTTGGTTTGGGCTTGCTGCTGGCCAACAAAACCGACCTCAACAACCTCATCTCTGGTCCTTCCTCATCTGATTCGTCTGTTGTAACTATGGCTTCTTCCTCACTATCATCTCCTATTTTTGGATCCCTTCTCCTTCCTGCTTCCACTACCTCCAAACATTAGTAAGGATCCTTATTTATTCCCTCAGTCCTTCATCTGCTGCTCTGCACACACCTCTCCCACATCCTCGTCTTCCAACTTCCATATACTGGCACTTTCAATTTCCTGCTCTGATACCACTTGATGGGTCCAGCCCCCTTGTCACACTTACCAACATTAATAAAAGGATTATGAATGGCTTTAAATGATAAGCAGTTTGATTAAATGTGATATTTTTTCATTTGGTGGTTGATTACAATGATTTAATATTGATTTGGGTTCCAACATTGATGATTTGTACCCACGCTACTAGTTATTGGACAAGTGTCCACTCCTCGAAAACTTCACTCCCGCTTTGGTAAGAGGTCCTCAAACCCTATCTCTCGGTCATTTTGCTCGTTGAGCTGTTGAGGTTGAGGGTTTTGCAGTATGGTTATTCTGTGCGGTTTTCTCTATAAAATGTTATGTTGCCTCTGGTATTCTAGCTCAACTATTGACCTGGAAACTTATTCGACTTCTTCGTCTGGTAAGGGACTCTTATTGAAACTGGTTTTTTCTTTGTTTGTTTCTCTGTCTGGCGCTTCATCTCTCTGCTGAGTTATGGATAGTGGCTTGCTCGTAAGGATTTGGAACCTTTCTGTGTATAAGGTTAATACTGCTTATTTTGCTAGACTATGCGACTGCTCTTGTCTTGACTTCTTCGTTGCAACTCTTTGTTGGGTTCCCTGGTTACATTTCTCTGTTTTGTGGATAAGTTGCGGTCTTAGGGTCTTTGGCTTCAGTTTCTACTGCAATGTCAAGGTAAGACTTCGTCCCTTGCTATCAGTCCTTTCTCCTCTTCACGCTTTTATCCAATGCACTTGCTCCTTCATGAGTAGAGTGACCCTCGGTGACTGCGATGTAGATGCCCTATCTCTGTAAGGTAAGTTCGAACCCTTGTCTCGATATTTTCTTTCAATCTCTTCTTTCTCTGCCATAGAATGCTCACAAATTTATGTTGGTGTTTGTCATTGCAGGTGGTTTTGTTTTGGAGGGTTTTGGTCTCGATTTCTCGGCGTGCTAGCTAGACCCGGATAGGGTCGCTCCTTATTATTCTTGTCACTTGTTTTATGTTCACCGTAGGCTAGGGTTATAGTATCTTGTTATGATGACTTGTGACCGACCGACAATATGTAGTTGAGGTCCGCTAGACTTGCATTGTTTCTTTTATAGGTAGTTGCTGTAGGTTTGGAATATGGCTAGGGTTTCTAAACCTGTCTGCTATGATAAACTCATTGAAACTTGTATAGTGTTATTTGCATGGATTTTTTGTATATTGAATCAAAGATTTGTGACTGTTTGTATTCAGAACAGAGGTTCTGTGATTATTTTGTAAATAAAACGAAGAGGGTTTATTCTTCAGAAATACCTGTGTGACTCGTATGTCCTTATTGTTCAAAATGCATGCGATTTATCGTTATCTTTGATTCTCGAAATGTATAAAACCTCGAGGAATCCTCTGCGCTCTTTTGATTGATAATTTCTGGAACTGTATGACCTTGTTTCTGTAGCGTCCTCTGTAGTTATGTTTGCAAGCTTGCTTTGATTTATTGACCTACTTTAATCAACACAAATAGAACCATATATGTGTATATGCTTGTGGAATAAGAAACCAAAGAATGTGCCTTCCCTGTATCAGGATATTTAATAGGATGATAAATAGACAGTTACAGGATATTAGAAAATAGATTGTGTGCTCAGTGATATTTTATTATATTTCTCCTTCTCAAAAAGTCAAACCTCTTACAATTGCATTTTGTCTCTTTTCAATTATTGTCTGGAAACTATTTTCTCGTAATTGTTGTTGGTTACATTTTTTAGTTCAAAAACTGTTTATTTTCCTACATTACAACTTGTAAAAGTTGACATGAAAATAAAAATAATTACTTGCAACAGTTTCACTAATTAATCCTCTAACTTCCTAAATACTGTTATTTAATAAATTAAAATAACACAAAAAAATGACTACAGTGTTCACTTTGCAATTTCCTTCTTAGTCCTCTCAGAGACCAAACAACCTTCTGTCATGATGACGCGTCAGCTAGATGCTCCTGCATCATATATCCACCATGCAAAATGTATACATTATGCTCTTGTCTACTTTTGTATGATGAAATATTAAAAAATATAAATGTTAAAAACTATATTCACAATATAGAATGCATACATTGTGCTCTTGTCCACTTTTTTATGATGGAATATTAAGATATATAAATGTTAAATATGTATAATGAAAGGTTAGAAAATCTAAATGTTAAAAACTATATTCACCATGTAGAATGCATACATTGTGCTCTTGTAAGAAATAATTTTTATGAGCTTTGGAATGAAACCAAGCGTTGGTCAATTACCAAAACATCTTGGGATGAAAGACTCTATCACCCTTGCAATACTAATAAGGTTGAAGATGAAAAACATTTTCTCTTGGATTGCCCTACTCTTACTCACATCCATTTTTATTTCTAAAACCTCTACCACATTTCCAACCTTCTTAATTTGATAAGTGACCAAAACTATAGTGATCTAGTAACACTTATTTCCCTTCTTTTCTTTCTTATGCTTGGATAAACCCTATTGATTTTAGTGGACTTTAATTATCATCATCACCATCATCACTTTTTAATATTTTTATTTATATAATTTCAAATACACTTATCTTATAATATTTATATATTTTTAATAAATAAAAATTATAAATATATAAATTTTTATTTGAAAAGTTAATCATAAGTTCTTAGAATTAAGTGCTAGAAAAATAATATAAGAAATGAATAATTTTTTATAATATATAATTTTATTTATAAAAATTATCTACAATTATTTAATAATAAAAATAATTAAGTGATCCTCTTAGTTTTGCATGTAATATTATACAAACTAATTAATGATTTTACTTTATAAAGTTATAAAAGACAATAAATACGTCATTAAAATTTAAAATTTGAAATCAATAAGATTAAGAAATCAACTCCACCTACTTTAGGCTCAAGCTCACACTTCAACTAGAGGGGGCTCCCTCAAGTGTTACAAGGCTAATTGATTGTTCATGGCAATGAACATTAGCCTTTTTAGCAATGTGTCCAGATTTAAGGGTTTTGAGAGGTGGTTGCTTAGGGTTTCAAATCCTTGCTTAAAACAAATAAAACAATCCAACCAACCCTATTTCAACCAAATATCTTTCCAAATTTTAATAATTTGAACAATGTTTATGCTGGTTTGTTCAATCTTGCATTAGATACTGCTAAAACCATTGTTATGTTCCCCGTTATTTAACCATTGGATAAGCAATTTTTGGTGCCATAGAATCTCTTCTTGTTAGTGCCTTTTCTTGAACTATGTGATAACTCATGCTTCTTCAACAATTAGCTCATCCAACCTTCCATGGATGATGGATTATTTTTGGATAGCTTCCATGCAAGCTTCAAGGTCTTTCTTGACAAGGAGAATATTTCCAAGTTTTTCTTTGTTCCAGGAATTGAGTTGGATTTTTAAGTATTTGAGTTTCTGCTAAAATTGATACATAATGGTCCCTTCAATGTTATTTTCTTCCTTCTACCATTACTTAATGTTTTCCTAAAATTGTGGGTGTTGAATCTAGAACCCTTCTAAATGAAAAGGTCCATTCCTTGGATGGGCCTTATTGTTCATATCCAACTATAATGACTAGTGGTCCGATTGTGACGAGGAAGAATGAAGGGCTCAATGAAGATGTCTCAAAACTTTACGTTCTTGGAGAGGAGCTACTTATCCATACATGTGATTGTTTATTGAGTTCACCCTCTACAATTACTCCAAGTGTGTAAGCCATTGATTCTATCAAGGTCTAGCAAGTGGGTAGAGTCCATTGTTTCCTAGAAAAGGATGAATTTTTCTTCCATTTTGGATTCCCACCTTTTTCTCAAGATATTTAATTATATTAAATCCATTTCCCAAGATCTAGGGCATCAGGGAGATTAAGAGGTTCGTTTTCTTGATGGATTGAAGGAATTTATTTTTTTCTCAATAGATCAAGGGACCATAAACAATTGAGAGAAAACATATTTCAAATGACTATAGCATTTGGAATTGGATAGTCAAGATCTCGAAAGAAGAAAACATACTTAGGATCATGAACTCTTGTGAATTATATATGATACTAAGCCAACTAATTGCCTCGGGGTGTGTATTGAAACCAACTGGTAGTTATGCCCCCACTTCTTTACTCATTGGTTGACGGTATTACCAGACATCTTTGTTTCATGGATCAACATGATTTTTCAATTCTTGTTTCTCAATTTTACTTTCGAAAGCCTTTTTTATATATGTACAGTTAAAGCCTATGATGTTTCGGGAGACAATTTTCAATGAGTAGGAATGGGTTTGGAGGGACAGACCTCTAAAATCAGTTTGATTCTACCTGAGTTAACTAATATTTCTCCTTGTTCCTTCAATATTTTTGTTGGTTTAACTTTCTTCTTTTTTTTCTTATCCTCTCTATGTGGCTGAGAAATCTCTTTTAGGGTGGGACATGAACTCCAAGTGAGTTTAAATTGGATTCTAATTATGTAGACCTTTTAGCGTGTTTCCAAGACTTAAGGAAAGCTTTGCTAAGAATATTGACTTGATGTTATGGAATGGAGTTTGGGCATTTTCCATTATAAAAAAATTCAAGTTTGGGGTGGTCAAGGGCATCTATATCCATGTCATTTATCTCTTCATTATGTAGGTTTGGATTGGGATTTGTGGTTGGGGACTATTAGGGAGTGGGATCGGAGGGGGTAAATGGGGTGGGATGAGGGGTTTCTAAAGAATATTGGGACCAATATCATCACGAATATTTTGTTGTATGGGAGAGGAGTATATGGGTTGGGGCATGGAGGAGAGTGAGGCAAGGGGTTCCAAACTCTTACAAGTGGTAGGGGTTTTCCTTGTCAGTGGAGTCAATGAAGGGTGTTTAAGGCCTTGAAAATGACCCATGAGCTTGGAGAAGCCATCTTACTCTTCAGTCTAGGATGGTTCAACCAGGGTTTTTGAACCAATAATGGGAAAAATTTGTAGAGGTTCCCATATTCATGGCAATGATGACATCTAAAAGGAATGTTCTCGTAGTCGAGGGTTTATTTCCACAATTTATCTTGGTAGAAAATCTTGTTGGGTTTAGGTATGGGTTTTGAGATGTTCATGTAAACACATATATGAGTGTAAGAGATGCACCTTGCTTGCTTGGTAGCCTTCAATATTTTGACAAAGTGCCCCAAACAATTTCCAATTATGCAAATCTTATCCCAAAATTTTGTAGCTATAAGGTCCCTTCTTGGTGAGATAGCTTTGATGAAAATTGGAGAGGGTGATTTTGATGCTGTGATATAAATATTATGCATGTCAGACTTATGTATATGCTTGTATGCTATAGACCTGGTTTAGGTCACACGATTTCTATATGCTTATGATAAACATTGATTTTGGTAAAGAATAATTTTGCCTAAGTGAATATTATCAATGTTTTCTCTTTTGGTATCCTAGCTTGGACATAGGTGTATGACATGGATGGTGATCCAAGATTGAGACACATAGTTCCATCAATGATCATGGTTATGTGGAACATATGGTTAATTATGATTTATGCATGATACATGATTTTTATGATTATATATGCTTAATCTCGTATTAAGCAGGATGTGGTAGGGGACTTTGTTATTTGCGAACAGGGATGGTCAAATTATAAATGATTGTGGAAGTCATGTGGAATTCATGGTACGTGATTTGTATGATTATATATACTTGGTCTTATACTGAGCAGGATGTGACAAGGGGCATGGTTATTTGCAAACAAGGATGTTCAAGTTATAAATTATTGTGGACGTCATTTCTTCAAAACCAAAAAGATTTTGGAATTCATGCACAATTCTTGTTCTTGGAACAAGACCTTAATAATGAACCGTTAGATGGGTATGGGCTCAAAATCAGTACCTTAAGGTGAAGCACAAAGTTTCAAAGAAAAGTAGATAAGAAGGCATCAGGGAGATTAAGAGTTTCATTTTCTTAATGGACTGAAGGAATTGATTTTTTTCTCTAGAGAGCATGGGACCTTAAACAATTGAGAGAAAACAAGTTTCGAAGGACTATAGAATTTGGAATTGGATAGTCAAGATCTAGAAAGAATAAAACATACTTAGGATCATGACATCTTGGGAATTCTATATGATACCTAAGCCACCTGATTGTATCGAGGTGTGTATTGAAACTGATTGGTATCTATGCCCCCACTTCTTTACTCATTAGTTGATGGAATCACCAGACAACTTTGCTTCTTGGATCGACCTAAATTTTGGATTCTTGTTTCTCAATTTTAATTTCAAAAGAATTTGTTTTATTTATAGCTAAAGCCTATGATGTTTTAGGAGATAATTTTAAATGAGTAGGAATGGCATTGCAGGGATAGACCTCTAAGATGTGTTTGATTCTACCTCCTTTAAGTAATGTTTCTCCTAGTTCCCTCAATATTTGTTGGTTTTTCTTTCTTATTTTTTTTTTATCCTCTCTATGTGGCTTGAAAATATCTCTTAGGTAAGACATGAACTCCAAGAAATTGAAATTGCATTCTCCATATCAAGACTTTTTAGCTTGTTTCCAAGACTTGAGGACATCTTTGATAAGAATATTGACTTGATGTTATGGAATGGAGCTTGGTTCTTTTCAAGATTTGGATGGTCAAGGGCATCTAGATCTTTGTCCTCTATCTCTTTATTTTGCACGTTGGGATTTGGATTTGCAGTTGGGGGCTATTGGGGAGCAAGATCAGAGGGGCTAATAGGGTTGGATGATGGGTCCCTAAAGGATATTGCGACCAATAGCATCAGGAATTTTGTTTTCTAAGGGAGAGGAGTAGATGGACTAAGGCATGGAGGAGAGGGAGGCAAGGGGGTCAAAAATATTACTGGTGGTAGGGGTTTTCCTTGTGGTGGAGTCGATGAAGGGGGTTTAGGGCCTCAACAATGACCCATGAGCTTCGAGAATCCATCTTGATCTTCAGTCTGGGATGGGAAAACCAGGTGTTTTTGAACCAATAATGGGAAATTTTGGTAGAGGTTCCCATATTCATGGAAATGATGGAATTTAAAAAAAATATGTTTGTAGTCAATGGTTTATTTCCATAGTTTATCTTGGTAGAAAATCTTATTGGATTTAGGTATGGGATTTGAGATGTTCATGTAAACACATATATGAGTGTAAAAGATGCACCTTTCTTGCTTGGTAGCCTTTAATATTTTGACAAAGTGCACCAGAGCATTTCTAATTCTACCAATCTTATCCCAAAATTTTGTAGTTATAATGTCCCTTCTTGGTGAGATAGCTTTAATTACACTTCGAGAGGGTGATTTTGATGCAGTGATACAAATATTATGCATGTCAAAATTATGTATATGCTTGTATTCTATAGAACTGGTTTAGGTCACATGATTTCTATGTGCTTCTGGTAAAGACTGATTTTGGTTAAGTTCATATTATTGATGTTTTCTCTTTTGGTATCCTAATTTGGATATAGATGTATGACATGGATGGTGATCCAAGATTGAGACACATAGATCCATGGATGATCGTGGTGATCTGGAACATATAGTTAATTATGATTTATGAATGATACATGATTTGTATGATTATATATCCTTAATACTATATTGAGAAAGAAGTCGTAGGGGATCTGGTTATTTGCAAACAGGGATGCTTAAATTATAAATGATTATGGAAGTCATGTGAAAGTCATGTGGAGAATCATGATACATGATTTTTATGATTATATATGCTTAATATTGTACTGAGAAAGATGTGGCAGCATGCATGGTTATTTGGAAACAAGGATGTTCAAATAATAAATTATTGTGGAAGCCATTTCACCTTTAAATAATAAAAAAAAAAACAAACTCTTAAACCAAACAAAAAGAAAAAAATATATCACTCACTATATCTATTTTATAATACAAACTATATCCACCGTGTAGAATGCATACATTTTTCCTCTCATCCACTTCTTTATTATGGAAAGTATGTAAACATAAATGTTAAATGATATTGTACATAAAATATTCCTTTTGAATTTTCTTTTTATGTCCTCAAATTAATAAAAATAAAAATGGTAAAAACATTTTTACTTTTGGGGTTTTTTTTATAAGCTTGTAGGCTCATTTAAATATTATTTTTTCCTATTCACTTTTAAAATAAAATTTTATAATGTTTTTTACTTTATTTTTTTAGTAGAGCTAAGTATTTTGACTTTAAGTGTGCAGGTCACAGATCATTAACGAAAAAAATTATTTTGGTATTGAGTACATTTTATCACTTTTTCAAACTCATTAAAACTTATAAAAAAGTAAAACCTTGGAGTTATCAATAGAATACAGTAAATAGAACCCAATCCAGAACCGAAAACACTACAACAACAAACAAAAGCAACTAAAACATATTTTATAAGGTATACACTACTTCCATTTGTTGATCCTGCATGCATACACACTTTCCTGAAAGCGAACCAACGTACAGATATGCAAATCAACTTTATGATATATACATTGCTTTGATATGTAGAACCAGCGTGTATACACTCCTTTTCTAAAGTGAACCTGTGGATAGATCTGTAAATGATGATTTAAATATTATAATTACTCTAGACTTCAGTCATACCCAAATCATCATATTTACAGACTACAACATGCGCTAGTTATTGAGATACATGATCAAACCACATAAATATAATTCAATTCAAGCCTTAAGATCCTGATACATCATTAGATCTTATCCTTCATCATTAGCTAAGATTCATCCTTGGTTCAGATCCAGCATTGCATCATAACCCAATAACCTGCATACTAGATCTCACACTTCATCAAATATTCGATACTTCCACACTTTGGCCGAATGATCTTCTCCTCCTTTTATAGTTTGTAGACCTTTCTCAATACCATGGACCAAAACCACTTAGGACCAATACCTTGGACCAAATACCTAGGGTCAATACCTCGGACCCGATACCTTCGATTGATATCATTGATCATGGACCAAATAATTCAAACCAAGAATTTATTTTTCCAAGGTATACACGATTTTCTGATGCAGGTGCATCTCACACTTTTCTTAATTAAAGAAAAATCCAAGTGGAGCGATGAAGAAGTGGACCAGCGAAGCTAAACGAAGGGAAAAAAACAGAGGAAAGTCTACTTTAACGCAGAAAAACAGACTTAAAGTAGATTTAAAGCGGATATGATTTACCATTGTTAACAGCCATGCATGCGTTTTGAAGAGCTTTCGTTGGAGAGAAAAAAGGAGGTGATAATGGCTATCCTCAAAGAAAAAACACTCATAAAGCACAAATATACGTGATTAAGAAAAATCATCAACGTCACCCTCTCGGATTGTGTTGATCGTTGCATAATTTCCATGTGTTGTTCCTCTGTTTGATTACGATAAGACTTGATGAATGTTGATGGAGGTGATTGTAGACCCGTGTTTTATGGGTAGTTTCTAAGTAACAATGCCTTCCAAAGTAGAGGGTGGAGAAATTCACGTGGGTAACTATTGTTTCTTTTTTAAAATGCTGCCTTTAGGGCTGGTGATCGCTAATCAAGATGGACATAAAAACAAGGAGAGGATCTGATCGATCCTTCTAATATAACACTTCTTGTATATATATGTGATAGAGATAGAGAGCGAAATATAGAATAATAGATAGGCGTTGTGGATGAATAGAATGTAATCGACAGCGATTTGGTTCTAAGGATGGAATGCCTTAGAACGCAATTGTTTTGTAAATATATAAGAGCATGCTCAATGTTAATTACATATGCCTGTGTGTTCATGTTCCGTGCTAATTATATACGTCTATGTTTTGATTAATCCCAGCTCCCTGGAATTGATAATAATTAGCAGCAGCTGTAGCTGAAATCAATCAATTGTTTATCTCTGTAATTAAAGTTACCTGCCCCACTTTCTTGCTGACAGTTTATGTGAGCTTAAGATGCATTTTATTCGGTCTCACCCAGTGTTGATGGCAAGGCTTTTCTAGTTCATTGATCGCCCAATTGTTGACCCGTATGGATTCAGTCGCACAAGGGTATTTTGCTGGAATACGATATTGCTATTACTAGCTATTTGTTTCAAAAAAAAAATCTACGAGTTTAAGGACGTGCGCGTTGATGTCTACAGAGGCGCCCATATTATTTTTAAAAAGCCATATATTGCTACGTGGTAGTGAGGTTTTAGACTTATATTGCATGCTTGAGATGGTGTTTAAGGGATGATCAATATCCACGTTAATAAACTGAAAGGATTAAAAGGTTAAAATGCTTCCGATAAGCCTTAGTGGGCCCATAACCCATAGGTCAAGGATCGAAATTTTTTCAAGAAAGGGGATTTTGGAAAATACCCAAGATCTCTTTTCATCATTTTCCTTCTATGAAAGTGCATGTATACGTATATTCCTCTTGTATAAATTGAACCTATGTGTACACGCAGCTCGGTCAGTGGTGAACCTGCGTATACCTCTCTTTCTTCATTCTGTGAAGACTGATTTATAATTCTTTATTCTTTACCTACTATGCTGTGATCCTTCATCTGAGTGAGTTTCCTTCTTAATTGATTCCTTGAAGCTACCCTGCATTCCACCACATCAGTAAACACTATTGTCATACATTCTGTCACATCTGATATCTCTTAGGTAGATTCATCTAGTTACCATATACAATTGAGTTGTTCTGCTACAAGTGGGTTTGCATGAAGTACAACACATACATCATAATGCCAACACCTTGTTGGAGTTATTACAACAGGATCTCGTACATTGTAACCATGGAATTCGCTCTGGATCAACGACATCATTTTCTCCACTAGATCGGATGGAGGAGGGGTTCCTTGCTTTGTCTAACCCTTGAATGGGTATGTTCACTCATCATTTTTCCTCTTTGGTTCATGCTCCTAGTATCTTCTAGGTCAGTTTTTATTCACAGTGTGAGGAACCTCTGCTAGGGTTTTTGTCGAGCTCTGAGTTATTTCTCTATTCCTTGTATTTGTTGTTAGGGTGATTTGTAATTCCTGGTTCAAAAAAGGAGTTTGTTGGCATTCTTGGTGTGAACTTATCTACAGATGACTCACACCTTTGAACCATCCAGGTAATTCTAATGGAGATTCTTGCTTGTGTTTTTTGTTTTCTATTGTTACATTTCCTGAACAGTCTATTAATCCTTGTTTTTTCCACCAAGTCGAGGTGGAGGGTTTTGCAGAGGCCATGCAGTGGACAAGCTATGGGTCAAACCTGTTGTGAGGCCCTCAGTTCGATTTGGGGATTGGTTTATTAATATCCACGGCATGCAAGAGTTCTGTATTGAATTAGAAGTTTAAGATTGTGGCTCCATGGAGATTTTTTGCACTTCTCCTTGCCATGACTGCGACATTGATTACCCTCTGTAATTTTTAAATTTAGTTTTGAGTTTTTGAGGCCTTTCGACCATGAACATGTTGCTAGATCTACCCAAATTTGACCGACTTAGTTATTTGTATATTTTTAATTATGCCAAGGGTGAAGAGATTCGAACCCTGGCTAGAATAGTTACAATTTGGTGCCGAGTCTATTGAATGAAATATATGTACTCTTGTTTTACATCCTTAATAATTTCTTGGAATACATCTTCGTTCTTGTTACTTATTTCATTTCTAGAAATTATTCTTGTCTTTATGCTAGATATCAGCCCGTATTTCTTTTTTTGATTGGTAGAATATTTGATTATTTCAGAGGGTCTACGAATGCCATCTTGCCTCCAGCCGCAAGGGTTTGTAGTTTAAAATATCGCCTCTAATTTTTCTATTTTGAATGTATTAATGCTTTGAAGAGATTTACAGAGATTCTATATCCGGTATTGTCTGCATTATTTGAGAGAATAGTCGACATCTATATTTTTTCTTTTCAACTGGAGATTCTTGTGGATTCCTAATTATTTTGTGGTGAGGCTACATACCTCATTTTCAGACTCATTTTCTGAAGTTTTTGATTTTGGGCATATTTACAGTTCGAATATTTCCCTGCTTGTTCTAAGTTTTCTGAATTGGTTGTTCCATTAACTACTTATAATTAGTACCTATTATAGTAGTTCCTCATTTATAGAGAAATAAATTCTCCCTATTGTTTCTCTCTTTGTTAACAAAAGATTTGCTACTTTTTGTTGCATACTGTAATTCCTGTCGAACAATTTTCCAATAATGAAAATGAAGTTTGTCTTCTAGTTATATTGTTTATATTCAAAATTATAACTATGTGGAACCTTATAGCATTACTTGTTCTAAATCTCCGAAATTTGTGAACTTTACTAATACTAGCAGTTTATGTTCTTTTCTTGAATCGACAGTTAACTGTAATTTAATCAAGCTATCTCATTCTTGAATTACTAAAAATTATCAATATGTCTATATCATAATCAAGACAAAATCTACTTAATAAGCATTGCTATTACTACTTATTTGTACCACTGTCTCGCTTGAATTATTCCTGATTCAGTCTTGCAACCAGACCTGAATTTCTCTGTATCTTTGCCTCCCAACCTTGAGACCTACTTTAGTAGTCTACCCCCAAGCTTTCCTATTCACAGGAACTCTTTATTTTCTTGAGACTTATAGTCTCAGTGCCCTCTAGTCCAAACCAGACATGGCCTTATAGGACTGCCTGACTCTTCACCACAGTATGTTCCTTAGTAACTCTTCACTTATTTTTCCTTGATCTCAAATACCTCTATCCTCTTGATCTCTTGGTTAAATCCTCAAGAAATTAGTTTTAGGAACTTAGCTAGGAACAAGTAATTGTTTCCTTAACTGATTATTAAGTAAAATAATATTCATTCAAAAAATATTAACTTCCAAAATAGTATTTTTTAAAATAAGAAAATAAATAGTTGTCCAAACTATAGTAATTAAAATATTTACATACATAGTCTGGGGGATATCACAATTACCAACCTACTTGATTTGTCAAGTCAACAAAACTATTTACCATAGTGATCTGGTAACGCTTATTTCCCTTCTTTCTTTCTTAAGGTTGGATAGACCCTATTGATTTTGGTGGACTTTAATTATCATCATAACCGCCATCATTTTAATATTTTTATTTATATAATTTCAAATACACTTATCGTATAATATTTATATTTTTTAGTAAATAAAAATTATAAATATGGAAATTTTTATTTGAAAAGATAATTAAATTTTTTTAGAATTAAGTGTTAGAAAAATAATATAAGAAATTGAATAAACTTTTATAATATACAATTTTCTTTATAAAAATCATGTACAATTATTTAATAATTAAAATAATTAAATGATCCTTTTAGTTTTAGTACAACATGATATATAAGCATGTAATATTTTACAAATTAATTAATAATTTTAATTTATAAAATTTTATAAGATTATAAAAGACAATAAATACATCATTTAGGATTAAGAATCATTATGAAAGGTCAAATTTTGTTCATTGAATGATTTCAAGGTTTCAAAGTTGATCCATAGTGTGCACATCATATTTTCTTTCATTAAATAATGTCAAGGTTCCAAAATTGATCCACTGTGTGCACTTCATATCAAAAGTATCTTAGTAGAATGCTTATATAAACTAGGTGTGTGCTTAAGGTTGTCTATGGTGATTTGAGACCTTATACACAATCCTTGACCACATACGACATTATTTACAGCCTTAGGCCCCTGAATTTATCCTTCAACCACTCTTAAGGCCTTGAGATTAGTATGTGTTGGGAAGTTCTTCCTAATATTGATCATGTTTACATTCAAATTCCAAGGTCCCTTATGTGTTGGAAGTAATGCTTCCATGTCATGTGTATTACAAGTTGTCAATGAGTATTTCCAGGTGTTATTCTAGATGTGGTTGTTTCCCATGTGTATGAGTTGTAATTGTGAATCCCAAGGAGTCAAACTAGAATTTATTATTTCCCTATGTGTGTGAGTTGTCAATGAGCCATAGATTTACCTTCTTTGGATCTTATCATCTAGAAGTCAGTGATCTAATTCGTATATATGTAACTACTTTATGTGATCAATAAAATATAGTATGTTATTTGTTTTGTTTATAATCTCTCTTAGCTCTCTTCTAATTTTCTAATTCTATGTTGTATCTATTTCTTGAAGATAATTTTTGGCTGGAAATTGTGCCAAGAAATCAACTCCACCTACTTTAGGCTCAAGTTGGCCCTTCAACCATAGGGAGCTCCCTCAAGTGTTATGAGGCTAATTGATTGTTCATGGCAATGAACATTAGCCTTTTGAGAAATGTGTCCATATTTAAGGGGTTTGAGAGGTATTTGGTTAGGGTTTCAAATCCTTGATTAAAACAAATAAAACTATCCAACCAACCCTATTTCAACCAAATGTTTTTCCAAATTTTAATAATCGGAACAAGATTTTTAATGTTCAATATTGCATTAGAAACTGCTAAAACCATTTTTATGTTCCCCATTATTTAACCATTAGATAAGAAATTTTTTTTGCGAGAGAATCTCTTCTTTCTAGTGTCTTTTCTTAGGCTATGAAATTAATCATGCTTCTTCAGTAGTCATCTCACCCAATCTTCCTTGGAGGATGACTTCTTTCTGGATAGCTTCCTTGCAAGCTTCAAGGTCTTTCTTGACAAGGAGAATATTGCTAAATTTTTCTTTGTTCAAGGAATTGATTTGGCTTTTCAAGTATTTGAGTTTTTGCAATGATTGATACATAGTGGTTCCTTCAATGTTATTTTCTTCTTTCCACCATTACTTAGTGTTTTCGTGAAACTCTAGTTGTTGAATCTAGAACCCTTCCATATGAAAAGATCCATTCCTTGGATGTGCCTCATTGTCCATATCCATCTATAATGACTAGTGGTTTGATCGTGATGATGGAGAATAAAGGTCGCCATGAAGATGTCTCAGGGAATTACATTATTAAAGATGAGGTACCGTCAATACAAGAGGTTTTTTATTGATTTCACCCTCTACGATTATTCCAAGCGTGCAATCCATTGATTCTATCAAAACATAGCAAGTGGGTAGAGTCCATTGTTTCCTAGAAAAGGATGGAATTTCCTTCCATTTTTGGATTCCTCCCTTTTTCTCCTTGAGAGATTTAATTATATTAAAGTCACCTCCCAAGATATAAGGCATCAAGGAGATTAAGAGTTTGGTTTTCTTGATGAACTGAAGGAATTGATTTTTTTCTCTAGAGAGCATGGGACCATAAACAATTGAGAGAAAAAAAGTTTCGAAGGACTATATCATTTGGAATTGGATAGTCAAGATCTGGAAAGAATAAAACATACTTAGGATCATGACCTCTTGGGAATTCTATATGATACCTAAGTGACCTGATTGTCCTAAGGTGTGTATTGAAACTGACTAGTAGAAATGCCCCCACTTCTTTACTCATTGGTTGATGGAATCACTAGACATCTTTGTTTCTTGGATCAACATGAATTTTGTATTCTTGTTTCTCAATTTTGCTTTCAAAAGAATTTGTTTTATTTATAGTTAAAGCCTATGAATACTTTTTATCTTATTTCCAAGACTTGAGGATCATAAAATAGATGAAATTACTTGTTTACTAAGAAATATTTCTAATAGAATTTTGAAAATGGAAGAACGACCTAGGGTAGCTCAACAAGCATCAAACAGACCTCAAGTTGAGTATAAAAGACATTTCCAACCCCAAATATTGAAGAGACCTAATGTTGACTGACAAATTCAGCCCCCATTAATGATTGATGATCTGGAACCCAGAGAAACTCGCCCTTTAGTCACCGATATGAATTATTTTGATGATCCATCAAATCAAAATGTTATAATTTCAGTTTCTCATGATCAATTTTCACTTCAAAGTAAAGAAGCCTCTCAAGTTTTTAAATATGAGGGCTTGTCTGAATTTCTTATTGCGGAATTAAACAAAAGACATGATTTAAGACTCAGACCAAGACGACCTGGTCGACCACCTAAACCTACCACTGCTTTTGATAGGACATTTCATATTAATATATTATATGAAAGTTATATTAAGATTAAAATTAAAATTATATTATAGGACCATTATTTAGATTTATTGTTATATTTAGTTTATTAAAATACATTATATTAAACATCATATCTATTTAACTATACTAAATTAAATTAATAAGATATGAAAAATAGTTTTAATTATTTTTAATTTAAACAGTAATAAATAGATTAATTTAAATTTAAATTTATTTATGCGATAAAATGAAATTTTAACAAAAATATGAGAATAAAACATTTAGAATGAATGATTGTCATAAATTTTAAATACAGTACTCATGAATCTTCATTAAATTCCACGCCGACTTAATCGGAATAAAAAACAAACATCCTTAGAAAAGGGATGTTGAGTTTAGACAACAAAAATGATTGTTCCTTAGGTACACGTCACACAGTAAAGAGAATTCCCAGTTGAATGACACGTAAAGGTGACACTAAACTGAGACATTGCACCACTTCAAAAATGAGCGCATTAACAAGATCATACCTTACTTATTTATCCATCTATTTTAAAATGTTAGGTCTAATAATTTCAATGTGTGAGATCCACTTTAGGGTAAGTTGTTTTTTTTCAATTCAATATTTTAAATTAAATGGTCAAAAATAAAAATAATCCATTAAAAATACTTACAAAATGTAATTTTATAAAAAAACAAATTAAAAATAAAAATAAATAAGTTACCCATTTATTATTTTTATTTTTAGTAAAGTATTAACTTATTATTATATTATTTATGTATAGTATTCTCTCTGTTAACATGAGTGTCTACGTCGATTTTCAAGACAATAAATATTTGGATCTTAAAAATAAGAAAAGGAAAGAAAAAGTTTATAAAAGAACAAATCATTTACATGTTTACTTCCAACTGCAGTGAGAGGTTTCTATTTGAAGTATTTCATAATATAAAAATAGAAAAGGAAATTAAACTCAAATGAAGTGACAGTGGTCTAGTTGTTTTGAACTCGAGTTCAAAGACGAAAAAAAATACTTATAGCTGTAATTGCTGTTGTTGCCATCTATCAGATTGAATGAATGAAAATTGAAAAAAAAATTCTTATACCTGCAATTGTGGTTGTTTCCATCATCTATCAGATTCACTGAAAAAAAAAATTGCTTATGCCTGCGATTGTTGTTGTTTCCATCATCCATCAGATTCACTGAAAAAAAATTGCTTATAGCTGCGATTGTTGTTGTTTCCATCATCTATCAGGTTCACTGAATGCAAAGGCAAAGGCAAGCACGTTACCAATCTATACAGTTGATATTGTTATTCTTGTTGCCATCAATCAGTCAATTGCAGGCACGTTACCAATCTATACAGCTGATATTGCTGTTGTTGGCAAAATGTTGGAGCCCACAAGAGCAGCCTTGGCCATCATAGTCGATATCCCACAGGAGGAGGAGGACGAGGTAGAAGAATACACTACCAACTTAAAGGGTGGTGGCTTCATCTCATCCATAAACAGATTCATGTCTTCGATCAAGATGGAGCAAAGCAAAGTGGCAGAGTGGTTGCGGAGTTATTATCATAGGGGAGGGAGATCAGTACTGATGCCCATAATTAATAATTGCTCAATTCACGACCACTATGAATTCAGCAATGTGGACTTGAGCGTGGTTCCCCATCATAAAATTAATATATGTTTCCACAGGGCCACACGCATCGCTTTCTGTTGCAAATCCCTCAACAAAAATAACACACGGCTCAATATGATCCTCAATGAGATAAACGTCATGTGTAGGGTCTCCGATTACGAGGGCACTGTGAAACTTCATGCGGTTTATGAGGATTCGCAGAATATACATCTAGTTCTGGAGCTGTGCAGCCTAGGAGATCTGTTCCAAACGGTTATGCAGAGAGGCGGCCGTTACAAGCCTGATGATGAATTGGAAGCTGCCATGATATTCAAGCAGATGATGGAGAGCATTTTGTATTGCCATGCAAAGGGTGTTGTTCATAGAGATATCAAACCCGAAAACATATTCTTGACAGGAAGCCTCACGCATCCAGTCGTCAAGTTGGGTGACTTCGGTCTTGCTACGCTCTTTCCAAAAGGTATGATCATATTTTTAATTTCAGACTTAATGCAATCGAGTTTAGATTTTCGGTAGTTATTTTACAAATATATTTTGTAATTTTGAAAAGAATAGTACTGTAAATTTGATCATTCAGATTTATTCTTTCTCTTAAATAATTATCATAGGTGGATAAATTGGTTGAAAAATATTGCGATTTCTTTCTCTTAAATAATTATCATAGGTGGATAAATTGGTTGAAAAATATTGCGAAATTGCAGGAGGTAAACTTCTGTATGATAAAATGGGAACCCCAGCCTACGTGGCTCCCGAAATTATGAATGGACAAGGATATACAGAGAGCGTGGATATTTGGAGCGCTGGAGTGTTGCTGTATGCCATGCTGAGTGGTACATTCCCATTCCATGGTGACAACTTCTTGGAACTCAAATGTAAGATTTTGAAAGAAGATGTTGATCTCACAAATGGTGTATGGGACAAAATCTCCGTGCTGGCCAAAGACCTCATCTCACGCATGCTCGTTAAAGATCCACAACACCGCTTGAATGCTACACAAGTCTTGAGTAAGTAACACTACCATAATCGTTATCTCATTTTAGCACAGATGATGAATTAACCTCTCTTCTCTTTTATATTATATTAATGGATGGGATGGCCTAATTTGTTACAGGGCACCCGTGGTTGAATTTTGAGACCACACAAAAAATGCACGTGATAGCAGAAATGTGATTGCCAATCACAGTTTAATGATTCACAAAGTTGAATGAATGTTTTCAGATTGTTCTCAAAGTTTTACTGGGAAGGAGTCCCTACGCATTTGAAATTATAAGCTTGTCGAATTCAGTACTTGTGGGTAGAGAACATGGCAGTAACAATTTGCCTTCCTCCACAGATTCTCATAGATACAAAAAGCTTCTCTGGCTTGTAACTGATTTGATTGAAATCAAAATTGTACATAATACTTGTGGGTAGAGAACATGGCAGTAACAATTTGCCTTCCTCCACAGGTTCTCATAGATACAAAAAGCTTGTCTGGCTTGTGACTGATTTGATTGAAATCAAAATTGTACTTAATACTTGTGGGCAGAGAACATGGCAGTAACAATTTGCCTTCCTCCCCACGTTCTCATAGATACAAAAAGCTTGTAAGAAGATTGGTCTGGCTTGTAACTGATTTGATTCAAATCAAAACTGTAAGTTTCCAACATGAGAAGGCCACCATTCATTATTTGCCGTTTTCAAATAAAAGCATCGATGAATTGTACATGCAATAATTATTGCACATGTAAGACACACCGCTATATTTACCATGCAACCAAACAATATCCAATAGCAGTTTTAATGTCTTTTTGGATTTTCTTTTACTGTCCCTTACTCATTAAACCTAAATAAAATAGAAATTGATTATGTTACAATTATTTTCAATATTTTTATATGATGTACTAATTCGTTCATGATAATTGTACATGCAAAATTATATAAATTAATTGGTATATGATTATGTCACAATCATTTTCAATATTTTTATATGATGTACTAATTCGTTCATGATAATTGTATATGCAAAATTATATAAATTAATTGGTATTGTGATAATGGTAGATGTAATATTATATAAATTAATTGGAATTTGTGATAATTTTATATGCAACATTATATAAATTAATTGGTATTTGTGTTCATAAAATTCTATAAGAATGTAAAATAAATTTACAAAAATAACAAAACAAAAACAATATCACACTCTAGCAATTATATCCACTACCTAAATGCATAAGACAAACTATATTGACGGGTCCAGCACCCTTGTCACACATACCAACATTAATAAAAGGATTATGAATGGATTTAAATGATGAGCACTTTGATTAAATGTGATATTTGTTCATTCGGCAGTTGATTACAATGATTTAATATTGATTTGGGTTCTCGCACTTATGATTTGTACCCGCACTACTAGTTATTGGACAAGTGTCCACTCCTCAGAAACTTCACTCCCGCTTTGGTAAGAGGTCGTCAAACCCTATCTCCCGGTCATTTGCTCGTTGAGCTGTTGAGGTTGAGGATTTCGCAGTATGGTTCTTCTGTGCGGTTTTCTCTGTAAAATGTTATGCTGCCTCTCGTATTCTGGCTCGGCTCTTAACCTGGAAACTTATTCGGCTTCTCCATCTAGTAAGGGACTCTTATTGACGCTTGTTTTTCCTTTGTTTGTTTCTCTGTCTAGCGCTTAATCTCTCCGCTGAGTTATGGACAGTACCTTGCTTGTAAGGATTTGGAACCTTTCTGTGTATAAGGTTAATACTAGTTATTTTTCTAGACTATGTGACTGCTCTTGTCTTGACTTCTTCTGTGCAATTGTTCGTTGGGTTCCCTGGTTACATTTCTCTGTTTCGTGGACAGGTTGCGATCTCAAGGTCTTCAGCTTCGGTTTCTACTGCAATGTCAAGGTAAGACTTCGTCCCCAGTCCTTTCTCCTCTTCACTCTTTTATCTAACACACTTTCTCCTTCGTGAGCAGAGTGACCCTTAGTGACTGCGATGTAGGTGCCTTGTCTCTGTAAGGTAATTTCAAACCCTTGTCTAGGTATTTTCTTTCAGTCTCTTCTTTCTCTACCACATAATGCTCACAAATTTTTGTTGGTGTTTGTGATTGCAAGTTTTTTTGTTCTAGAGGGTTTTGGTCTCGGTTTCTCAATGTGCTGGCTAGACCCGGGTAGGGTCGCTCCTTATTATTCTTGTCACTTGTTTTATGTTTGCCATAGACTAGGGTTACAGTAGCTTGTTATGATGACTTGTGACCAATCGACAGTGTGTAGTCGAGGTCCGTTAGACTTGCACTGTTTCTTTTTCAGGTAGTTGTTGTAGGTTTGGAATACAGCTATGGTTTCTAAACCCGTCTGCTATGATAAACTCGTTGAAACTTGTACAATTTCATTCGCATGGATTGTTTGTATATTGAATCAGAGATTTGTGACTGAGGTTCTCTGATTATTTTGTAAATAAAACGAAGAGGGTTTATTCTTCAGAAATACCTGTGTGACTCGTCTTTCCTTTTTTTTTTTTTAACGAAGTCGGGTACTTTTGTATTATAAAAAACGAGAACAAAGTTCTATTACATAACTATCATGAGTTTTGGCGAAGAGGACCAAAATCGGGTGCGCAGACCCACTTTCCTCATTTCTGCCACTATGGGAATTGAAATTAAAGATGGAACAGCTATATTGCCTGACAAAAGCGCCTCCTATGTAGCTAAATTTACAGCGCATGGGATTTAGTAGAGTTTCTGGGTGACCGAGTCATCTGGCATGGGGTCTTTCTTGGCACTTGCTTTGGTGGAAGCTGAAGCTTGGTAGCTCTGAGTGAGAGTTTTGATTTGTTCTATTGCCTCCTCAAGGTGACTACACCTTCCTTTCAAGCTCTCAATTTCTTCCTTCTGTTTTCCCAGTTTCTTGTGCTTGGACCTGCTGTCAGCTTCATAGTCGCTCTTCAGCTCATTGAAGTGCTTGACGAACCTGTTGATCATGACTGTGTGGGCCTTGCACATTGTGCAGTCTTTGCTAAAGAGTTGATCCAATGGCTTGATGATTCGCTGTGGCTCGCCCTGGTTATTTGGCTGATCCTCCATAATGCTGTGATGGATGTTAAGATCTGAGAGGCGAAAAGAAAGAATAACAGCGGGGAGAAAAGGATTTGAGAGAAGGGGAGAACAGTGGGAGTGGAGCAGGGGAAGGAAGCGCAGATTGCAAAGAAGTGGGAGCCACGAGACCGGGATCAAACCTCTGCAGCTTTCCAAAGACACGAAGTCAGTGATCAATAAGAACTTAAAACTGAGATGAGAAGTTACCAGAAGCGTGGAGCTCAGGTCTGAGTCTCTGTTGCTGATGTCGAAGTTCAGAGAGAGATCCCTCTTGAGATAACTGTGAGCGTGTCCTCGGGCAGAAGTATCATAGGCAGAGCTGAAAGGCTGTTGATACCTGCGCTTGGAGGTAAGGCCTGGGGGGAGCGCCTTACACACCCTAGCACTCCTGGAAGAATATATGCCACTGCGCTTGGAGTTGAGGCCTGGGGGGAGCGCCTTGCTCACTTCAACGCTCCTGATAGAGTATATGCCACTCACTGGTAAGATCACGATGCGAGCTTGAAGCAGAAGACTTAGAACGAAACTGAGGACGCCTGAGGAGGGAGGGGGGATATAAAGGAAGAGGGAGAGGCCTTGCCTGAGCGAGATTTTTTCATCAGATACCGAGGAGGGGTCATAATGCGGATTTGGGGTGAGATCTCCCTGAGTACTGAAGTGACTGATACCTGAATGATCAGGATAAAACTCACGGGAAGGGTAAGGGAGAATGGCACTGAGGACGAGGGAAATGATGGAAGGCGGCTGCATGGGAAGAGGAGAGGGATCGTGGTTTGAGGGAGCGGAACTGCAGAAGATTTTTTGAAATATTTTACGAGTGCTGACCTGATGGCTCTGGTGGCAGAGAGGGGACTTAAGGGATTGCTCTGACATATGAACTGTCATCCATACAGACCTGGCCTTGCTTCCGCTTAACTGCTTTATTTGCGAGGGAATCTGCCTCGACATTGTGCTCTCTGAGAACATTCATGAAGGATGTTTCTCCCAAGTCTCTTAAATTGTCCATTATCCTAGTTCTGGTATTATTAAGGCCTTCCTTAATGAATTTTTTCCCTGTGTTCAAAGAAGATATTATAATGGCCGAGTCCCCTATGATGATGGCATTCTTCAGGCCCTTTTCTGAGAGGATTATGGTACCAAGGAGCAGACTATAGGCTTTTGCTGCATTGTTTGAAGTTTCCCCAAGACCCCATTCATATCTACAGATAGAGACTCCTTGTTGATCTTTTATAATGCCTCCTGCTCCTACTGCTCCAGGATTATTCTTTGATGCACCATCAAAGAAGAGAGTGGGGCGGTTTTGGGCATTGATCCATTGGAGGATTTCTTCTTTGGTTCCCCTCAGCTTCCAGGAGGGTTGTTTCTTGTGAGCTTTGCTCTTTGATAGAAGATTTTGGGAGTGACAGATCTTAAACTTATTGTACCAATCCTTTTCCTCTTGAGCCCAGTTCGTCTAATCAGGAGTAGTAATGAAATTCGCGCTGACTGCTTCAGATATGCTGGCCATTGTTTTTGCTATGATGGTGCCCATTCTTGGTTGAATGTTGTTGAATATGTAGCTGTTCCTGGTGAGCCAGAGGTTCCAACAGAGGGTGGCGGGGATGCACTTCCAGACCCTAATTAAATTGTTTTTGCCTTTTATTTGATGTGGATAGTCTTTTTTCCAATTCTTCTGGAGGGTGTACACCTGTTCGTATCTTCCTCGGGCTTCCAGGGGACTAGTAAGCTGATTCCAACAATTCTGAGCCCAAGGGAAGAGGAGAAAGGAGTGTTGTATAGTCTCCTCCTCTGCTTTGCAGGAGCAACAAAACGAGGGGCCTTGAATTCCTCTCTTCCTCAGATTTTCTGCAGTTAGGATTTTCCCTTTGAGAAGGGTCCAGTTGAAGTGTTTCACTTTTGGAATGCATTCAGACTTCCAGGTGGCTGTATGGAGATTCCAATTGGCGATTGGGATTCTATTCTGAAGAGATTTGTACCCTTCTCTAACTGAGAAAGACCCTCCACATGGATCCCAGATGTATGTGTCTTCTTTCTCTTTGTTGACTGGTGTTGTTCCTGAGAGGGAGGACTTCAGATGGAGCCATAGTTCTTTAAGCTCCTGGGGTAACTGCAACTCTTTCCAATCACTCCATCTATTGTGGTTCCATAAAGAGATGTCATACAGTGTGATTATCCTTCTATCTTCCATCCAATCCTGTAAAGGCCTTAGCTCATGTTGGAGGTTCCTTGGATTAGTGTTCATAATCCTGTCAGCCCAAATTTTGGTGTCCTTTCCATTGCCCGGGTGCTTGGAGACATTCTCTCTAAAATGAGGCAGAACTCTTTTGATTAAACGCCATACTGGAGTGCAGGGTCTGTCTATTATTGGATCGTTGAGGATGTTAGAGTTTGGGCCACTGAGTTATTTTCTTTTTATGGTCTCCACCCAGCATGATCCCTTGCTTGAGATGATCTTCCAAATCAATTTTAGCCCCAGAGCCTGATTAGAGAAGCTAGGAATTTTTATTGAGAGGCCTCCTTTTTCATAGGGGAGGGAGACCTGTCCCCAGTTAACTAAGCTGAACTTTTTAGTGTCCTGCTTTCCTCCCTGCCAGAGGAAGCTTCTCATTATGAGTTCCATGTGCTTGTGGATGCTTGCTGGGGCCATCATAACCACATATTGGTAGATTGGCAGTCCTGATAGGACAGCCTTTATAAGGATAGTTCTGCCTGCTAGGTTTAGCCAGGAAACTCCCCAACTTTGGAGGAGGCTTCTCATCTTCTCAATGTGTTTTGTCCATACCTCTGCTTTAATGTGGTCCTTTGCCAGGGGTAAGCCCAAGTAGGAGAAAGAACTCCAATTTCTTTGGAGTGGGATGTCAAAGATTTGGGATATGCTTTGTTGTATCCGGTGTGGCACGTTCCAAGTGTAGATTTTGTATTTCCTGTTGTTTAATTTTCCACCTGAAACCTGAAGGAAAGCGTCCAGGACTCTTTTGAATGTCCTCGCCATCAAGCAACCTCTTTCAATGCTTATCCCCATTATCTCTCTCTTGAGGCGGAGATTTTCTAGGTGTACACTTACTCCTTGATTCCTCTTTCAATGCTTATCCCCATTATCTCTCTCTTGAGGCGGAGATTTTCTAGGTGTACACTTAGAGTTTCCGCCATAATTATGTAAAGGAAAGGGGAAAGAGGGCACCCTTGCCTAAGACCCCTGGTGCTTTTGAAGGAATTGCTTGGACGGCCATTGATCAGCGGGGCTGTCCATGGGTTAGAGATACACCCACTTATGATGTCGACTACTTTGGAGGAGAACCCGAATTTTCTCAATGCTGCTCTTAAGAAGGAGTGGTCCACTCTGTCAAAAGCGTTAGCCATATCCAATTTAATGATCATTCCTCGTTCTCCTTTGATGAGACTGTTGTGAATGGCTTCCTGAATAAGAATAACATTGCCTATAATCTGTCTCTTAGGGACAAAGCCACCCTAGTTCTCGGATATTATGATAGGGAGGAGATTCTTGAGCCTGTTGGCGATGATTTTTGTTATGATCTTGTACGAGACGTTACACAGTGATATGGGGCGGAATCTATCAAATGATTTGGGGTTTCCTTCCTTGGGAATTAATGCGATGTGAGAGGATTTCGTATAGTCCCCCATCTTATGCTTTCTGAATGCATTTTTCACCATTCTCACAAAGTCCTTTCTTATGGTTTCCCAATGCTGCCTGTAGAATGCTACTGAAAATCCATCCGGCCCCAGGGCCTTGTCTTGTTGCATGCTGAAGGTAGCTTCTCTTATTTCGTCTTCGGTGGGCTCTTGTTCCAACTCTCTGTTATGATCCTCCTTAATTTTTCTTTCAATTAAGCTGAGGAATGATGCGCTGTCGTGATGTTGGTGATCTGCTGTAAGGAGAGCCTGAAAGTGGTCGAAGGCTGCCTTTTTTATCTCTTCTTGTTCGTGGAGTTCTCTCCCTTCCACTTCTATTTTGTCAATTTGATTTCTGGCTCTTCTGGTCTTGACGTTATTGTGGAAGAAAGAGGTGTTCTTGTCCCCTGCTTTCAACCAAAGACAGCGGGATTTCATTCTTTGATCCTCTTCCTCCACACGATTTTGCCTGTAGAGCTCCATGAACATGCTCTTTTCCTTTTCTATATCTTCCGTTGTGGGCTGAGTTTGTTCTTTCTCCTTGTGCCATTTCTCCATTTCCGATAGAAGGTCGTTTCTCTTCTTCCTTTCTGATCTTTCCAGCTCTCTCGCCCACTGTTTGATGACTGACCTTAGATGTTTTAGTTTTGTTTCCCACACGTAGTTGAACCTGATATTTCTTTTGCCGACTGATTTTGCACAAGAGTGTTGAATTCTTCATAGCTATCCCAGTGCTTATTGTATTTAAAAGGAAGGGGGCCTAGATTTGTTCCTTTAATCAGAGAGAGGACCACTGCTTTATGATCTGAGGTTGTTCCGTGAATTGTGTGGCTTTTAATTACCTGGAAGTTGCTGGCCAACCCTTCCTGAATTAGAAATCTGTCTAACCTTTCTTTGATGTTGTGAGAGCCTGCTCTCTTATTGGTCCAGGTATATTTTCCATTTGACAAAGGGGTGTCGATCAAGTTGAAGAGCTGGATTATTGTTTCTAGCTTGTCTCTAGATGGATCTGGGTGGAAGTTACCGCCAAATTTTTCCTCCACCTGCCTTATTAGATTCATGTTGCCCCCAAGAATTATTAGGCTGCTCTGAATGGAGGAGAGGTCTGCTTCTAAGGTGTTCCAACAGCTGATTTTGTCTCTGTAGTGATTGGGTGCATATATGTTATATATGAAATAGACCTCTTGAGTGCTCTTATTCCTTAAATCTGTTCTTATCCACCAGTTGCAAAGCTGAGAGTTGCTGATTTCCCACTTGTTTTTGTTCCATAATGTGCCTATTCCCCCTGAGGCCCCATCTGAGCCTTTTGAGGTGCCTGAATAATTTTTGAATCTTTGAGTTTGTGAGGTGAAGTCCTGCTCGGTGGATTTGGTCTCCTGGATTAGGAGAATGTCTGGCTGTTCCTGAATCAGTAGATCCTTGATTGCTTTCACCTTTAGGGAAGAGCCCATTCCCCTACAATTCCAAGAGACCAAATTCATTATTTACCCATTGTTGGGTGGAGTCCTGCTTTCTCCTTGGCCTTTTCGCCATTCCTTTTTAACTTGCCTAGAAATGAGTCCATGGGTTGCTGAGAGCCGGTTGCCATCTCCTTAGCAGCTGCTTCATCTCTCAGTTCTTTGTTTGATTTTCTTCTAGCTTATCTCTGGGGATCTGAGGGTTGGTTCACTTCCCTTGCCTTGTTTCTGGTTAGAATTCTTTCAATGGTGGGGGTAGGAGAGAGAGGAGGGAAAGAGCGCAAGGAAGCAGGGTAGGGGGATTGAGGGGGAGAGGATGGGACTTCTGCTGATAGAGATTCAAAGGGATTAAGGAGAGGGGAAGTCTGAGGAGGGGGGGGGGAGGAGGGGGAAGGCTTGATGTCAGCAGAGCTGAGAAACTAGTTCCCGGATTGTGCTTTTTCCTTTTAACTTGTTCCCAAGAACCCCCTGCATTTTCCTCATTATGCTCTACATCAATTACTTTTAGCTTACTACATCTATTGGTGAAATGGCCGTACTCGTGACATACCTTGCATTTAAAAGGTAGTTGTTCGTAATCTAGCTGCTGAATGTGCATCCATTGATCCACCTTTAGCTTGATTGCTTCGGGCAGTCCTTTCCCCAGGTCGACTTCAACACAAATCCTTGCGCATGCATGCATATTCTCCCTTGGTTCTGATCTATCTATGTATTTTCCGATTGCATTGCCGATTGCTTTGACAGATTCATCCCCCCAGGAGTGTAGGGGGAGATGAGGCAGTCGCACCCACACAGGAACAGCATTTGGGATGTCCATTTCTGGGTCGAAGTCCGGGGTCCATCTGTTCAGATAAAGCCCTCTTGTGTCCATGAAGTAAGGGCCATTGCGGAAGATGAGGCTCTTGTCTTCTTTTGACTCGAACATGAAGGTGAAAAATCATCTCCTGCAGAATCTGATGGCGATCTTTCCTTGAATCATTGGGCTCCAGTTTTGCTCCACCCATTTTTGCACAGTGCGAGGAGAAGGCCAAAGGCCTGTAAACTAACCAACAAGTCCTCTTTCAGATAATGCTATTGCCGATTTTCTCGGGAGGGAAGGAGGAAGGATAACCTCAGGGATCTCATCTAATTTCTTAATAAACTTCGAATGGGCGGGACGGGGTCTGGCTTCAGAGGGATCCGACAAGAGCGAAGCAAAGACTTCCTCGGGAGACTCAGAGATCGGAGGTGGGGAGGCGGAGCCTGCCATTGCAGGCCCGCCGGGGGAAAGGAGGAGGGGCCAACCTTTAAATGAACATAACCCCTCAGAGGAGGCAGAGGCAGCAGGAGGCGCCCAAGTCGAGCAGGCGAATCCAAGGGGAGGCAGGCTAAAGCAAGGCGGGCAGGGATAGGGGCTGCAGCACCCCTGCCAGGTGGAGCCTGGAGAGGCAGGCACAGGCTGCAGGTTAGGTCAGAGAGGAGGCAGCGCGCGCGCAGCAGCAGCTCGGGCCGTCGATCCTGACTTCTTAAGAGCGGAAGGTGTGACTCATCTTTCCTTATTGTTCGAAATGCATGGGAATTATCTCTGTCTTTGATGCTCGAAACGTATAAAAACTCCAGGAATCCTCTGTGCTCTTTTGATTGATAATTTCTGGAACTATATGACCTTGTTTCTATAGTGTCCTCCGTAATTATGTTTGCTAACTTGCTTTGATTTATTAACCTGTTTTAATCAACACAAATAGAACCATATATGTGTATATGCTTGTGGAATAAGAAACCAGAGAATGTGCATTCCATGAATTAGGCAATTTAACAGGATGATAAATAGACAGTTACAGGATATTAGAAAATATATTGTGTGCTCAGAGATATTTTATTATATTTCTCCTACTCAAAAATTCAAACCTCTTACAATTGCATTCTGTCTCTTTTCAATAATTGTCTCGAAACTATTTTCTCCTAACTGCTGTTGGTTACATTATGTTTGTTACATTTTTTAGTTCAAAAACTATTTATTGTCCTACGTTACAACTTGTAAAAGTTGACATGAAAATAAAAATAATTATTTGCAACAGTTTCACTAATTAATCCTCTACCTTCCTAAATATTGTTCTTTACTAAATTAAAATAACACAAAAAAACAACTATAGTGTTCACTTTGCAATTTACTTCTCAATCCTCTTAGAGGCCAAACAGCCTTCTATCATGATGACCCGTCAGCTAGATTCTCCTGAATCAGGCTCCCGGGGTAAGAAAAATTCATGGCTCCGTTCCATGAGCTCCTCCACAAAATAACACGCCTTCTGTATCTGCGCCGCGTCGAGCCACAAACTGTCCTCGATTGGACGGTTCTTCCACTTAACAAGGTATCATAGATACTCCTTCCTGCGAATCCTCTTGGCCACCTGTGTGTCGAGAATCTTCTCGACCTCATGGGGTTGAGCCGAAGGCATGTGCCTCATCCAAGAACTGCCTCCAACTTGGGTGTCCCATTTCGGCCGTACCACACTGTCATCTTCCAGGTTGGCAGTATATGGGAAAAGGTTTGCCACGTTGAAAATAGGCGATATGCCTATAGCTGGTGGCAGCTTTATTTCATAAGAATTGGCTGAGAATTTACGCAAAATCTTATAGGGACCAATCTTCTTAAATTTAAGCTTGTTATATGTGCCCTTAGGAAACCGTTCATCACCTACATTGAATTTTACTTCCCGTCATTTTAGATTTGCATGTTGTTTATATTTCTGAATGTTTTCCTATAACTTTGATTTCCCTTGTTCGTGTAGTTCATTCATTGCTTTGGAAAAATCTTCCCCATCAGCACTTCTCTTCTCCAACTTCCCAGATCCTGCAACTCATGTACTCCACGAGGATGCGTACAGGGTCTAAAATGGACTGTGTCTAGTGTTGTGGTTCAGTGAATCATTATAAGCGAATTCTGCCAGAGCGAGCGCACGATCCCATAACCGTGAAGTTTCCCCAGTCAAGCTCCGTAACAAGTTCCCCAAACTCTTGTTCACCACTTCTGTTTGCCCGTCAGTCTACAGATGATATGCAGAGCTAAATTTCAATTGTGTGTCCAACTTCTTCCATAGGGTGCGCCAAAAGTGTCTCGTGAATTTTATGTCCCTATCAAAAATAATAGATCTAGGTAGGCCGTGTAATCTAACAACCTCCATGAAAAATAGGTGAGCTACGTGAGTGGCATCACTAGTTTTTCGACAAGGGATGAAATGCACCATTTTCGAAAATCTTTCTACCACCACCATCACCGAGTCATAACCTCACTGTGTTTTAGGTAGTCCTATGACAAAATCAATGCTGATTGAGTCCCATGGTCTACTTGGAACAGGCAGTGGTGTGTAAAGTCCAATGTTTTGATTATGTCCTTTCACCAATTGGCAGACTTTACATCTACTCACATATCGCTACAAATCCCTTCGCATTCTTGGTCAGTAATAGAAGTGTCTGTGTTGATCCAAAGTTTTGTCTATGCCGAAATGTCCAGCTAGACCTACGTTATACTTCTCCCGTATATTATTTTCTCTCATCGAACAATCAGGAATACATAATTGTCCCCCTCTAAACAATAGTTCCTCCTGCAAGTTGTAGTCCAACCATGGACTATTGTTCCTCAGCTAG
The DNA here is from genome assembly GCA_000404065.3 of Pinus taeda. NCBI lineage: Eukaryota > Viridiplantae > Streptophyta > Pinopsida > Pinales > Pinaceae > Pinus > Pinus taeda. Next base: position 45,725 of record APFE031455411.1, read on the forward strand.
GGATTTTTACAGGCTTCATAAGCCTCCTTGAAATCTTTGTCGGCCTGATACAAGTCTTTCAAATGCTCAAAACCCAGCACTTGTATCGTACTTTCCTCTAAGCGCAAGACTCTTCTACTCAACGCGTCTGCCACCTTGTTGGTATGCCCGCTGATGTGCTTCAACACAAAGGTGAACTCTGCAAATACTCAACCCATTTGGCATGCTTGTGGTTCAATTTATGTTGTTGCATCACATCTTGCAGCGCTGAATTATCAGAAAATAACACAAATGCACTCCTTAACAGGTAGTGTCACCAATGCTTTAGTGCTTGGACGACAACATAAAATTCCTTGTCATAGGATGAATACTTCTGCCCGCTTTCGTTTAACTTCTCACTGAAGAATGCAACAGATTTCTCTTCTTGGCTGAGTACAACGCCAATAGTTGTACCACTTGCATCGCAGCGAACCTGGAAAAGCTTATTAAAATCTGGTCACCTTAAAATTAGCCTTTCTGTAGTTTTCCCCTTTAGGAGCTGAAATCTTTCCTCTGCTACCTTGGTCCAACAAAAAGGCTGACTTGCCTTTTTAATAGTGTCCAACATAGGCACGTAGATTTCACTAAAATTTCTTATAAATTTATGATAAAAACTCGCCAGCCCATGAAAACTACGTACCTCAAACAAGCTTTTCGAAGATGGCTAGTTAATGATTGGTGCAATCTTTTCTGGGTCCATCTTCAACTCATTTTCTGCAATTACAAAGCCCAGATAAGCCAGTTCTCTTTGTACGAAAGTACATTTTTTCAAATTTATTAGCAGTTTATTCTGCTGTAATTTCTCCATCACTCTTCGAACATGTTGAAGGTGCTCCTCCTTAGTCCTGCTAAAAATTAATATGTCATCAAGGTACACTATCACAAACTTGCCAATAAACTCTTTCAGCATTTCGTTCATCAATCTCATAAAAGTACTAGGGGCATTACTCAAACCGAATGGCATGACCAGCCACTCATACAACCATTCATTAGTCTTGAAGGTTGTCTTCCACTCATCTACTTCCCTAATCCAGAGCTGATGATAACCACTCTTTAGATCAATCTTCATGAAGTATGCTGCCCCACTTAGACAGTCCATCATATCGTCCATCCATGGTAGGGGAAACCTGTACCTAATGGTGATTTTGTTGATGGCCCATGAATCCGTGCACATCTGCCATTCTCCTCCTTTATTGGGAGCAAGAACTGTTGGTACTGCACAAGGGCTCAAGCTTTCCCTTATCAGCCCTTTATATAGCAACTCCTCACCTGTTTCCTAATCTCCTCATTATCTTTGGGGTTCATCCGATATGCTACCTTATTCGGTCGGCTTGCTCTGGGTATAAATTAGATATGATGAATGATGCTTCTTTTGGGAGGCAACTTGTCCGGAAAATCATCAACTACATTGTCATTGAATTTCTGCAGCATTTCTTGAATTTTTCCAAGCAAATCAGATATTTCTGTGTGCAACAACACCGTCTTTTCCCTCCTCACAATAGCATAGTTCACTTCACTTTCCTCAATTTGTTTCACAAACTATTTTCCACCTATTAGCAATGCTTTCGTTCCACTTGCTTCTGTTGTCTCCTCTTCCTTGATGGGTACAAGCGTATTCTTGATTCCATCTTTAACAAACTTGTAGTAGTTCGTTTTCCCATCATGTACTACATTCTGATCATACTACCATGGTCTTCCTAGCAATATGTGACACACGTCCATTGGCATAATATCACAGATAACTTTGTCTTTGTACCTGCCAATGTGAAATTCAACTTCACATTGTTCATCAACAAACAGCTCGTAGCGTTTCTATAGCCATGACACCTTGTAAGGGGTGGGGTTGTTAAGCTGCTTCAAACTCAACTTCTCCACCATCTCGGTGGAAACCAAATTATATGTACTCCCACTATCGATGATCAACTTGCAGCATTTTCCGTGTGATTTTCAAACTATCCGGAGTAGTGCTTTCCATCGGGTCTGTTCAGCTGTTTCTTTGGCTGGTTTTAGCAACAATTTGTTCAGAACTAATGCCTCCCCCATTTCTGGTACATTTTCTGCTTCTTGGGGCAGTGCCTCAGCGTCCTTAGGCTGTGCAACAAACATTCCTCTCTAGCCAGCTTGTTCTACTTCAGGGCATTCAAAAGATTTGTGCCCCCACTTTTGGCACCTATAGCACTGGTTATTGGCTCCTCTACCTCAGCCATTCCCTCTTCCTTGCTGATATGGCCTGCCACCTCTAGTGTTGTCTCCTTTTTATACTGTTCTTGAAGCCTTGGAGCTGCTGCCCTCTTCGCTATCACTGGTAGTTCATCCTCTGCCATAGGACTGTCCTCATCCTCTTCTGGTTCCTCGTCCTCTCCTAGCATTCTATTTTCTAGTAATCTTTTCCTCAGCCTTCACAGAACTCTGATAGGCTTCTTCTATATTTGTCAGGGAAAGAACATTGATTTCATCCAGTGTTTCCAATCTCAAACCATTTACATATCTTGTTGTCTTCTTCAGAGTGTCATCAGTGTAACCAGCTCTCAAGTTCACTCGATAGAATTCTTCTCTATACTCCCTTGTTGTCATCCCTTTTTGTCTTAAATTTTGCACTTGTCGATACAATGCAACATGGTAATCCCTAGGCAGAAATCTGCCTTTTAGTTTGGCCACCATCCTTGACCACTTCTTTATCAGTAACTTGTTCATCCTTATTCTCTCTGCTTAGACACTATCCCACCATAGGGTTGTGTGTCCCTTCAATTTTGTTACATCAAACTTGACTCTCTGGTCCTCGCTGACCTCTTCACTTTCAAAATACTTGTCCAACTCGCTTACCCAGTCCAACAGAACTTCTGTGGACAGGTTGCCATCGTAATTAGGAATCTTTGGTTTGGGCTTGCTGCTGGCCAACAAAACCGACCTCAACAACCTCATCTCTGGTCCTTCCTCATCTGATTCGTCTGTTGTAACTATGGCTTCTTCCTCACTATCATCTCCTATATTTGGATCCCTTCTCCTTCCTGCTTCCACTACCTCCAAACATTAGTAAGGATCCTTATTTATTCCCTCAGTCCTTCATTTGTTGCTCTGCACACACCTCTCCCACATCCTCGTCTTCCAACTTCCATATCCTGGCACTTTCAATTTCCTGCTCTTATACCACTTGATGGGTCCAGCCCCCTTATCACACTTACCAACATTAATAAAAGGATTATGAATGGCTTTAAATGATAAGCAGTTTGATTAAATGTGATATTTGTTCATTTGGTGGTTGATTACAATGATTTAATATTGATTTGGGTTCCAACATTGATGATTTCTACCCACGCTACTGGTTATTGGACAAGTGTCCACTCCTCGAAAACTTCACTCCCGCTTTGGTAAGAGGTCCTCAAACCCTATCTCCCGGTCATTTTGCTCATTGAGCTGTTGAGGTTGAGGGTTTTGCAGTATGGTTCTTCTGTGTGTTTTTCTCTATAAAATGTTATGTTGCCTCTGGTATTCTAGCTCAACTCTTGACCTAGAAACTTATTCGACTTCTTCGTCTGGTAAGGGACTCTTATTGACACTGGTTTTTTCTTTGTTTGTTTCTTTGTCTGGTGCTTCAACTCTTTGCTGAGTTATGGATAGTAGCTTGCTCGTAAGGATTTGGAACCTTTCTGTGTATAAGGTTAATACTGCTTATTTTGCTAGACTATGCGACTACTCTTGTCTTGACTTCTTCGTTGCAACTGTTTGTTGGGTTCCCTGGTTACATTTCTCTGTTTCGTGGACAAGTTCCGGTCTTAGGGTCTTTGGCTTCGGTTTCTACTGCAATGTCAAGGTAAGACTTCGTCCCTTGCTATCAGTCCTTTCTCCTCTTCACGCTTTTATCCAATGCACTTCCTCCTTCATGAGTAGAGTGACCCTCGGTGATTGCGATGTAGGTGCCCTATCTCTGTAAGGTAAGTTCGAACCCTTGTCTCGATATTTTCTTTCAGTCTCTTCTTTCTCTGCCATAGAATGCTCACAAATTTATGTTGGTGTTTGTCATTGCAGGTGGTTTTGTTTGGATGGTTTTGGTCTCGGTTTCTCGGCGTGCTAGCTAGACCCGGATAGGGTCGCTCCTTATTATTCTTGTCACTTGTTTTATGTTCACCGTAGGCTAGGGTTATAGCATCTTGTTATGATGACTTGTGACCGACCGACAGTATGTAGTTGAGGTCCGCTAGACTTGCATTGTTTCTTTTATGGGTAGTTGCTGTAGGTTTGGAATATGGCTAGGGTTTCTAAACCCGTCTGCTATGATAAACTCATTGAAACTTGTATAGTGTTATTTGCATGGATTGTTTGTATATTGAATTAGAGATTTGTGACTGTATGTATTCAGAATAGAGTTTCTGTGATTATTTTGTAAATAAAACGAAGAGGTTTTATTCTTCAGAAATACCTGTGTGACTCATCTATCCTTATTGTTCAAAATGCATGCGACTTATCTCTATCTTTGATGCTTGAAATGTATAAAACCTCGAGGAATCCTCTGCACTCTTTTGATTGATAATTTCTGGAACTGTATGACCTTGTTTCTATAGTGTCTCTGTAGTTTGCAAGCTTGCTTTGATTTATTGACCTACTTTAATCAACACAAAAAGAACCATATATGTGTATATGCTTGTGGAATAAGAAACCAGAGAATGTGCCTTCCCTGTATTAGGTTATTTAATAGGATGATAAATAGATAGTTACAGGATATTAGAAAATAGATTGTGTGCTCAGAGATATTTTATTATATTTCTCCTTCTCAAAAATTAAAACCTCTTACAATTGCATTCTGTCTCTTTTCAATAATTGTCTAGAAACTATTTTCTCCTAATTGTTGTTGGTTACATTTTTTAGTTCAAAAACTATTTATTGTCCTACGTTACAACTTGTAAAAGTTGACATGAAAATAAAATAATTATTTGCAACAGTTTCACTAATTAATCCTCTACCTCCCTAAATATTGTTCTTTACTAAATTAAAATAACACAAAAAATGACTATAGTGTTCACTTTGCAATTTCCTGCTGAGTCCTCTTAGAGACCAAACAGCCTTTTGTCATGATGACCCGTCAGCTAGATGCTCCTGCATCAGGCTCCTGGGGTAAGAAAAATTCATGGCTCCATTCCGTGAGCTCCTCCACAGAATAACCCACCTTTTGTATATGCACCGCGTTGAGCCACAAACTGTCCTCAATTGGACAGTTCTTCCACTTGACAACGTATCACAGATACTCCTTCCTGCGAGTCCTCTTGGCCACCTGTGTGTCGAGAATCTTCTCGACCTCATGGGGTTGAGCCAAAGGCATGTGCCTCATCCAAGAACTGCCTCCAACTTGGGTGTCCCGTTCTGGCCGTACCACACTATCATCTTCCAGGTTGGCAGTATATGGGAAAAGGTCTGCCACGTTGAAAATAGGTGATATGCCTATATCTAGTGGCCATTGTATTTCATAAGCATTGACTGAGTATTTACGCAAAATCTTACAGGGACCAATCTTCTTAAATTTCGGCTTGTTATATGCGCCCTTAGGAAACCGTTCTTTGCGTAAGTGTGCAAGGACTTCATCACCTACATTGAATTGTACTTCCCATTGCTTTAGATATGCTTGTTGTTTGTATTTCTGAATGTTGTCCTACAACTTTGATTTCACCTGTTCATGTAGTTCATTCATTGCTTTGGAAAAATCTTCCCATCAGCACTTCTCTTCTCCAAATTTCCTAGATCCCACAACTCATGTACTCAGCGAGGATGCATGCCATATAAGATCTGAAATGGACTGTGTCCGGTGCTGCGGTTCGATGAATCATTATAAGCGAATTCTGCCTGAGCGAGCGCATGATCCCATAACCGTGAATTTTCCCCAGTCAAGCTTCGTAACAAGTTCCCCAAACTCTTGTTAACCACTTCTGTTTACCCATCAATCTGCGGATGATATGCAGAGCTAAAGTTCAATTGTGTGTCCAACTTCTTCCACAGGGTGCGCCAAAAGTGTCTTGTGAATTTTACGTCCCTATCAGAAATAATAGATCTACGTAGGCCGTGTAATGTAATAACCTCCATGAAAAACAAGTGAGCGACATGAGTGGCATCACTAGTTTTTTGACAAGGGATGAAATGCGCCATTTTTGAAAATTTGTCTACCACCACCATCACTGAGCCATAACCTCGTTGTGTTCTAGGTAGTCCTAAGACAAAGTCAATGCTAGTTGAGTCCCATGGTCTCTTGGAACAGGCAGTGGTGTGTAAAGTCCAGTGTTTTGACTATGTCCTTTCACCAATTGGCAGACTTTACATCTACTCACATATTACTGCACATCCCTTCGCATTCTTGGTCAGTAATAGAAGTGTCCGAGCTGATCCAAAGTTTTGTCTATGCTGAAATGTCCAGCTAGACCTACGCTATGCTTCTCCCATATAATATTTTATCTCATCGAACAATTAGGAATACATAATTGTCCCCCTCTAAACAGTAGTTCTTCCTGCAAGTTGTAGTCCAACCATGGACTATTGTTCCTCAGCTAGGGATTTTGACAGTCTTCATAAGCCTCCTTGAAATCTGTGTCAATATTATACAAGTCTTTCAAATTCTCAAAACCCAACACTTGTATCGTACTTTCCTATAGGAGCAAGGCTCTTCTGCTTAATGTGTTTGCCACCTTGTTGGTCTACCCGCTAATGTGTTTCAACATAAAGGTGAAACTCTGCAAATACTTAACCCATTTGGCATGCTTGTGGTTCAATTTATGTTGTTGCATCACATCTTGCAACGCTGAATTATCAAAAAATAACACAAATTCACTCCCTAACAGGTAGTGTCGCCAACGCTTCAGTGCTTGGACGACAACATAAAATTATTTATCATAGGATGAATACTTCTGCCTGCTTTCATTCAACTTCTCACTGAAGAATGTAACAAGCTTGTCTTCTTGGCTGAGAACAACGCCAATAGTTGTACCACTTGCATCGCAGCGAACTTGGAAAAGCTTATTAAAATATGGTCACCTTAATGTTGGCATTATGGCATAGGTTTGATGCTATGGCTTTGGTGTTGTCCTTGATGGCAACTCAACTTGGTGACAGATCTCAGTTCAGGCACCCAGAAAGAAGAAAAGTCATATACACAGGTTCATTTAGACGAAGACGCGTATACACGAGGGTTGTACGTTATAAAAGCGTGTATATGTTGGGGAACTTACTTTTGGTCCATGGTGGTTAATTCTTTGGATTTGAACCTGTTGTTTTGGACCATGGCGTCTCATCAAATGTGTTGATCCCTAGTTTTTGGATTCATGGTATTGAAATGTTATGGTTTTGGACCGTGGTATTGTGGAAGGCCTAAGACTATAAAAGAGGAAGGAGATCTTGTGGCAAAGGTGAATCTGAATTATTATTGAATATCTAAAAAAGTGGTAGATCTGAATGCTGGTAATTGGGTTATGGTGCAGATCTGGATCTGAATAAAGGAGGAACCTTAGCGAAAAGAAGAAGGATAAGTTCTATTGATGGGTCATAATCGTTAAGCTTGATTGATAGTATCTTTATCTGTACGCAGGTTCAGTGAAGTAAAGAAGCGTATACGCAGTTTGATCCATACGCAGAAGCGTATGCATGCAGGTTTCAGGCTGTTAAAGTAACGGATATATTTTGAGTTGTGATCTTGCTGCTTCTGTTTATTGCTACAGTGGTCTGGGTTCAGATTTCAGTGTGTGGTTTCTGGTACTGTGTTTTGGGTACAGCTGTCAGAGAAGTATCTACTTGATTCAGATCTAATTGGTGAAAAGGAGATTGGTTGATTCTTGATGATTGATTGATGTTCATGGATCCAGTCTGAAAATTTATGAAATGTAGTCCCTGGAAGAAAGAGAAGGTTGCAACCTTCTGTAGGGCAGCACCTACATACTAGTATCTTGGCTAGTGCAAGAGCTAAGGGGGTTGTAGCTCCCTTCCAGGAGAAGCTGGAGAATGAGAGAGGGTTGTAGCTCTCTGCAGGTTACAGCCTACGTACTAGTAAAGGACTGCACAGTACATTGTAACAGAAGTTTCTAATTTTAAAAGAAGATAGAGACGAATTGCAGCAGGTGGTTTTCACCCACATTGGGTTTCCACCTTATATCTTGTGTTCTTGTGTGTGATTGTCTTTTTGCTCTGCTTTATTGTCTCTGGTTACTGGTTATTTGATTCTGCATCACAGATTAACATTCATCATCAGAAAGATTAAGTAAATTAAAAGTTTGTTTCGTATACGCGAGTTTCCTTCTACATAGTTGCGTATATACGCAGGTTTAATTAATTGAAGTAGCATATATCATCTGTTTGAAAAAGGAATATTTGACTTGATAATACTGATTCACCCCCCCCCCTCAGTATTATTTCCAACAATTGGTATCAGAGCAGGTCCTTCAGAAGAAGCTTGATCGCTTGAAGGAATATCTTTCATCATGAGCAACTACGAGAGGGAAACATCAATCAGGCCACCGATCTTTGATGGGACAAACTTCGTATATTTGAAGATAAGAGTTACTGCCTATCTTCAATCTCTTGGTACAGAAGTCTGGGATATCATAGATACAGGGTATACTTTTCCATCAGCAACTCCTACAGATCTGGCTGAGAAGAAGAAATATGAAACAAATGCAAAGGTTGTCAATACTCTATTAGGGTGCCTATCTCAATCAGAATTTGTCAAGGTAATGCAGTTTAAATCCGCAAAAGAGATATGGGACAAGATTGTTCTGAGCTATGAAGGAGATTACCAGGTAAAACGAGCAAAACTTCAAACCCTCAGGATTTAGTATGAAAATCTCAAGATGTATAATGATGAAAGTGTGGCTAATTACTTTATTCGTGTAGATGAGATTGTCAATTACATGAAAAAATTGCGTGAAGAAATAAAAGAGGATGTTGTGGTTGAAAAAGTTCTAAGATCTTTATCCTCTAGATTTGAATCCAAATTTTCTGCTATAGAAGAAAAGGAGAATCTACAAAACCTTAAAATGTCACAGCTGCACGGAATTCTAACAGCTTATGAAATGAGGAAAGGAGGTCCATCAAATAGGAGAGTAGCTGCCTTCAAGGCTTCAGGCAAAGGAGAGTACTATGAGTCAGGACATGTGTCAGAAGAACAAGAAGAATCAAATTTTGTCAGAAATCTTCAACGGGGTACTGGAAGATTCAGAGGTAAGTTACTGTTCAAATGTTTCGCTTGTGGAAGAGTAGGTCACTATGCTGCCAAATGTCCTCATAAGGATAAGATTGACAAGGGGAAGGAACCTGTTAGATGGAACAAGAAACAGAATGCAAGTAAGAAAAGCTATTATAGTCATGAAGATAGTGATGGACTATCAAATAGTGATGAAGATGGACAAGGTAATCACTATAAACTTTTAATGGCCTTTGAAGATGATGATTACATGGATATTATAGATGTGGATGGTTTTTATGAAGATATTTCTAGACTCAAAACATGTTAGAAGAAAAGAATATGATCATTGATACTCTGCAATTTCAACTTGATGAAAAGGAAAAATCTCTTGAGAAGTTAGAATGTGAAATTGTTGGCCTTAGAAAATAAATTGATAAAACAAAGGCCCTTAATTTTGTTTAGAGAATCTTCGGCGAAATCACATAGATATTCTTTTGTCGACGCGTTTCAAACCAACCAATGTGGTTCATCGTCAGGACAAGTTGAAGATCCAATCCAGCTTAGATTGTTAAATAGTATGTGCAGAGACTCCAACGGCTATATTGCCAACGGCTAATTTTGACCTAATGACCTAAGTCAAAGCAATAATATTCTTGTTATATTTTTAATTATTATTATTCTAAGAAATAGTTAGATT
>APFE031455411.1:59314-174002 GCA_000404065.3 Pinus taeda
CCCCATGGTCACAGGATGCAGCCTCAGTGCAAATGATGAATCAGCAGCAGTGCATCAACCAACCTACAGGTCTATGATTGGAAGTCTACTTTATTTGATAGGTACCCGGCTAGACATCATGCATGCAATGGGAATAGTGGGGAGATTTCAAGCAAATCTAAAGGAAACTCATCTTCAGGCAGTGAAGAGAATTTTCAAGTATCTTCAAGGAACTCAAAACTATGGCTTATGGTATCCTAGAGATACAGATCTCACACTTCATGCTTATACGGATGCAGATTAGGCCGGAAGCATGGATGATAGGAAGAGCACAAGTGGTGGTGCATTCTTTATGGGTTCCAGATTAGTATCTTGGTTCATTAAGAAACATAGTTCGATTGCTTTATCTACAGCTGAAGCGGAATATGTGGCTGCTGCATCTTGCTGCACTCAACTCCTCTGGATGATGCAGACCTTGCAGGATTTTCAAATCATTTGTACACCACCTATCTCCATCTTATGTGATAATACAAGTGCAATCAACATTTCAAAAAGCCCAGTCATGCATTCAAAGACCAAGCACATACCGATCAAGTATCACTTTCTCCAGGAACAAGTGTTGGAACAAAAGGTCAAATTGGAGTATGTTCCTTCTAAGGAACAAGTTGCTGATATTATCAACAAACCACTGCCCAGGGAAACTTTTGAATATCTCAGACAGAAGTTGGGAGTAGTTGATGTGTCATCTTGCTGTTAAATCTTGTTAGTTTCAGAGAAAAATGGGTGTACGCGTGTTTCATAAGGAGGATTCGCGTACATACGTTGGTTGGTGCAGAGAAAGTCGCGTATATGGAGGCTTGATGGATATCAGAAGTAACAGGGTCTGTTTGAAAATTATCTGATATGGGTCTGACAGAGACCATCCGGCACAGGTTCAGGGGGAGCAGATAATCTTCTAATAATGTATTGTTGGCATTATCTTAGAAGCTTTTGGTTCTAGTTCAGAGCTGTTGTTGGTAGAACAGAGGCAGAGGAAGAACAGAAGGAAATCTTGGTTGCTGATCTGAATAGTGATTGACAGTTGTTGGTGACTTTTATAAGTCTTGTTCTATATATTTCGTCTCTATCTCCTTTTGTGTTTCTTCTATGGTGTCAAGGTCACGTAACGGCCTATATTGGTTTCCCCACTATCCCTGGGACGAAGATGTAATGTACTTGGTTGTCTTATGTTCCCCACTTGGTTGAGTGGATGATCCCCACGTAGTTGGGTGAAGGATGTATGTATTGAGTCTTGTGGTGATAGGAAGGACTTTTATGATGTAGATGTCATGGTTCGTCTTGAAGAACATCTTTTGCAGATCTTGCCTATAGTCAGGGGGATCATGGTCAGCACAGCAGGGCAAAGATTTTCAGCATGTACTCAGGGGGGAGCACAACCCTTTGCCCTTGATGACAAAGGGGGAGAATGAAAGAGGTTCTTGGTGTTGCGGATCTTGGTGTTGCCATCAAGTCCAAAGGGGAGATTGTTGGCATATAATACAAACAAAATTATATTTTACATGCGTTTATACCATGCATGTGATCAAAAACTGCTCCTGAACCATTAATCTCTGGAAGGACAAATCCAAAGACATTTCAAAATTAAAAAATGAAAAAAGCTCTAGATTACAGTATGCTTCTGTCTTTTATATTTAAAACATAAACAGGCAACCATTTAGGCTATGCATAGTCATCATAATATTTTTTAATATTTTATTTATAAATTCAAAATTTTATTTATAAATTCAAAATATATTTTATATAGACTTAATTTGGTATTTGGATTTTTTAGATGATGAAAATAAATAATAAATTATTTTATAATTTAACTGCATATTAATTATATATAAATTGAAATTTGTGTTTTTATTTTTAAATAAAATAAGTGTTTTTTAAATTTTATATAGATATAGCTGGTTTTTTTATATCAGTGTTAAGAAGAAAATGAACATGGTGAAGATAAAAAATACTTTTTATGAGCTTTGGACTGAAACTAATCGTTGGTCAATTCTCAAAACATCTTGGATGAAAAACTCTATAACCTTTGCAATATTAATAAGGTTGAAGATCAAAAACACTTTCATTTCCCTACTTTTACTCACATCTATTTTTATTTATTTTATTTCCAAAACCTCTACCACATTAACATCATTTTTTATTTGTTAAGTCCCCAAAACTATAGTGATCTGGTAAGGCTTATTTCCCTTCTTTTCTTTCTTAAAGTTGGATAGATCATATTTGTCATGTCCCCTTTTAATTACAAGAATTAAATATCCTAACAATTGAACAGAAGAATTTTTTTTTAACAAAACATATTGTGGCATTAAGTTCATTGGTAAACTTTATATAGTTTACGGAAATAATTAATGATTTCCCGAAATATCAAAATCCCAAACCCCAATTCCGTCATTTATAACTTTTCCCTCCTTGGTGACTCGACCCTCGATACTAATGTGTACGTTGGACGGCTTTGTTTACACCTGGCTATTCCATTTATTGCGAAACAACCGCACAGTACAGAGATTTGGTATTTGGATTTATGTTGCCAGATTTTTATTTATGCTCTACCCTTACGTGGCGCGAGCAGGGCTGCCTTGCTACTGTTGCCTGCATCGAGCTCGCTGCCATATCGATGGAGGATAGGCAGGGTGCTGATCCAACGGCGCAACTCTCCCGAGGTGGGTTATCCATTACCCGGTTATAGGTTACACTTTCATTTTTGTCTGTGGATGCTGATTTCACCTCTCTGCCTGTTTCCCTTCGCGGACTGACCCCATTCGTTACCAGGTCTTGAGAGGGGTCTTGGAAGCTTACCAGATGTGGAAGGATGGCATCCCTAACGCCACTCAACTCTGGGTAAGGTATTCTGTCGTGAGGGCATTATTTCCATTCCCGTCATTTCTCGTTTACTGGTTACAGTCTCTTTATTTTTTTATCCACAGCTGACAAAGGTTTGGTTTTGGTTACAGGGTTTTCTTCTGGAGCCGAGTTTTCTCAAGCTGGGTCGTGAGGAAGATAGCCAACCAACGCCCACTGCTCCAGATTCCGGGTAAGAAGTTTTTGTGGCTATCTTCCGCCACAGGGTTTCATATGTATCGATTGATATAAGTTTTGGTTTGGTCGATTCATGTTATTCTCCTTGGGTACACAGTCAAGAACTGTAGGGTCGAATTTATATCCATGATCAGGTACAGGGTTTTCTCTCGAAAGATCTGCCCAAGGACTGAAGCAGTGATTCCTCTGCTAATTTTTGTAATATATATTTATTTTTTGGAAACAACAATTTTGTTTAATTTATAAATATCTGGTTGGTTTACTGCGAACTGTCCTTATACGAAGGTTCCTTCCTTGCGAAATTTATTGATTACAGCTTACCGCCTGGTTCTTAAATGTGCATGGCGCAACATTCAAACACTATATGCTCTGTTGTGGAATATTATTCATTATTTGATATATATATTGCAATGGTTCCATGTCTGTTGTATGCCGGAATGTGAAGATTACGCCTATCGGCCTGCTTCAGTTCTTGTTTCTTTGTTTAATTGTAATAAATTTCTCCTTTTACCGGCAGCACAGATATCGTTTAACGCCATTGGTAATGATGTTTGGCCACTAGTTAAATCGCATTTATTTTCCTTTCCGCTACTCATGTAACATAGAAGGCCTACCTAGCACGAAATTGGTCCTTAAGTACCCTACGTTCCAGAGAATGTTTGTCTTGAGTGAATTTGTAATATTGCAGGTTATTATTCCTTCTTAAAAGTTATTTACTTGCACTGTCATGTGCCATCTCTAAACTCACACTCTGTGGGCACTCTCGGTTATCTTCCGAGGAGAAAGTATTTCATGCAACTCTTTCATAATTTCCGTCTTTACAGTTCTATTGGTCTATCATATGATCAGAACTCCCTTTTTTTTAATAAATTACACCGTTGAAATTACTGTTGACAGGTACTCTTATGATTAGGGTTATACATCAAACCCAGTTATTGTTAATATCGTGGCAACCGAGCATAAACCCGGTTCTACCAACTTTTAATCCCAATGTTTATTTTTATTTATGTAACAGTAAAAACACCTATGCGGATTTATCACAGGTTCCAAGTATGAAGTCTTTTTTTTAACAGATGCCAATTTTTACCTATTCGGTAAGTTTTTAACTCATAATTGATAGGGGTGTTATACTGTGTAAATATATAGGTTCATATAATCATTTTTCCTTAAGGTTTTACTCCCAACACTAGGGTATCGGGTATTCTAAACCCCTTTTTAAGCTTGCGACTCCTCAATAGCTATCGCTCCCTCTGGTTTGCCTTAAAGGAAAATGCCAGAAACTCGTTCTTTCTTAGGGCCAAACTAGCGCTACCCAGTCTTATAATATATTAATGGCCAACTCTCAACGAGAGGGTTTCTGTTATATTTATTTATTTATTTCCTCTATTAAGAAATCAAGAAATGACTATCCTACAGTTGTAAGAATTTATACATAGCAGTGCATATTCTTTTTCATAGATAAGCAGGATATAATCACACATAGCAGTGATTAATTACGAATTTTACATAGCAGTGCATATTCTTTTTCATAGATAAGCAGGATATAATCACACATAGCAGTGATTAATTACTTTTTTTTAACTAAAGCAGAATATAATTCACACATAGTAGTGATTAATTCTTTTTCATAAATAAAGCAAGATAAAATCACACATAGTAGTGAATATATATTCTTTGGCACAGATAAAGCAAAATGTAATCACACACAGCAGTGAGTATTCCAGTACCTTTTTTTTTGTCGATCTTGTCCTTTTCAACTAAACCATTCACATTGGTCCTCTGAACCACTGTGTGCTCTTGAAGCCCAGCAAATTGGCCTTTCTGTCGATTCTGTTTTCTGTTTTTTTTTTTTTTCCACCCTACCACGAGATTCGTCTTTCGGGACCAGAATCTCCCCCTTGCACCCTTGCAGGACTACGATCCTCCGCAAGATAATTTGCACCCAGTGCTTGGCTATTTGTTCATCACCAGACTTATCCCTTTTTTGTTTTATGTCTGTCCTTACAGCACAGATCTCTTTTTTTTACCTTTTCCCCTTCCTTTTTTCTGGAAACTTTCCAGTTAGGGGAGGTAGTTCGGGTTAGTGTTACCCCCAACCTCTTTTCCCAACTTCCCCTTTTCAAGAAGTTGCCATCATGTAAATCAAACATTTCTTATTTATTTAAAAGAATAATAATAAAAATTATATTAAGTTCCAAACAATAATAATGTCATGTGCAGTTTATCTTTTACCATAGTAAAATCAAATGTTTGCAATTTCTCGGGGCATTACAATATTGATTTTAGTGGACGTTATTCATCATCGCCATCATCATTTTTTTAATATTTTTATTTATATAATTTCAAATACACTTATATTATAATATTTTATATTTTTAATAATTCTTTTAATAATAATAAATATAAATATAGAAATTTTTATATTTGAAAGATAATTAGATAAGTTTTCCAAATTAAGTGTTTGAAAATTAATATAAAAATTAATAATTTTTTATAATATATGATTTTATTTATAAAAATTATGTACAATTATTTAGTAATAAAATAATAAAGTGATCATTTTAGTTTAATAACATCCTTATATATAAGCATGTAATATTATACAAACTAAATAATATTTTTAATTTATAAAATTTTATAAAGTTGTGAAAAGACAACAAATACATTATTTATTTTTTAAAATTTAAAATTAGTAAGATTATGGATCGCTGTGAAAGGTCAAATTTTATTTATTGAATGATGTCAAGGTTTCAAAGTTGGTTCATAGTGTGCACATTATATTTTCTTTCATAAATAATGTCAACGTTTCAAAATTGATCCATAGTGTGCACTTCCTATCAAAATTATCTTAGTAGAATGCCTATATAAATTATCTTAGCATTATTTAAAGCCTTAGGCACTTGAATTTATCCGTCAACCACTCTTACGGCCTTGAGATTAGTATGTGTTGGTAAGTTCTTCCTAACAATGATCATGTTTACATTCAAATTCTTGAAGACATTTTTTGGCTAGAAACTGTGCCAAGAAATCAACTCCACCTACTTTAGGCTCAAGCTGGCCCTTCAACCAGAAGGGGCTCCCTCAAGTGTTATGAGGCTAATTGATTTTTCATGGCAATGAACATCAACCTCTTGAGCAATGTGTCTCTATTTAAGGGTTTTGAGAGGTGGTTTCTTAGGGTTTCAAATCCTTGCTTAAAATAAATAAAACTATCCAACCAACCCTCTTTCAACCAAATATATTTCCAAATTTTAATAATTAGAACAATATTTATGTTGGTTTTCTCAATATTGCATTAGATACTACTAAAACCATTGTTATGTTCCCCATTATTTAACCATTGGATAAGTAATTTTTGGTGCCAAAGAATCTCTTCTTGCTAGTGCCTTTTCTTGAACTATGTGATAACTCATTCTTCTTCAACAATTAGCTCATCTAATCTTCCTTGGAGGATGGATTCGTTTTGGATAGATTTCATGCAAGCTTCAAGGTCTTTCTTGAAAAGGAGAATATTTCCAAATTTTTCTTTGTTCCAGGAATTGAGTTGGATTATTAAGTATTTGAGTTTCTGCTACAATTGATACATAATGGTCCCTTCAATGTTATTTTCTTCTTTCCACCATTACTTAATGTTTTCTTGAAATTGTGGGTCTTGAATCTAGAATCCTTCTAGACGAAAAGGTCCATTCCTTGGATGTGCCTCATTGTCCATATCCAGCTATAATGACTAGTGGTCTTATTGTGATGGGGAAGAATGAAGGGCTCCATGAAGGTGTCTCAAAACATTACGTTCTTGGAGATGAGGTACCTATCCATACATGAGATTGTTTATTGAGTTCACCCTCTACGATTATTCCAAGTGTGTAAGCCATTGATTCTATCAAGGTCTAGCAAGTGGGTAGAGTCCATTGTTTCCTAGAAAAGGATGAATTTTCCTTCCATTTTTGGATTCCCACTTTTTCCCCCTTGAGAGATTTAATTAGATTAAATCCACCTCCCAAGATCTAGGGAGATCAGGGAGATTAAGAGGTTGGTTTTCTTGATGGACAGAAGGAATTGATTTTTTTCTCTATAAAGCATGGGACCATAAACAATTGAGAGAAAACATGTTTCGAAGGACTATGGAATTTGGAATTGGATAGTCAAGATCTGGAAAGAAGAAAACATACTTAGGATCGTGACCTCTTGGGAACTATAAATGATACCTAAGCCATCTAATTGTCCCAGGGTGTGTATTGAAACCAATTGGTAGTTATTCCCCCACTTCTTTACTCATTGGTTGATGGTATTACCAAACATCTTTGTTTCATGGGTCAATAGGATTTTTCGATTCTTGTTTCTCAATTTTACTTTTGAAAGCCTTTTTTTTTATATACAGTTAAAGCCTATGATGTTTCGGGAGATAATTTTCAATGAGTATGAATGGGGTTGGAGGGATAGACCTCTGAGATTAGTTTGATTCTACCTGAGTTAACTAATATTTCTCCTGGTTCCTTCAATATTTTTGTTGGTTTCTCTTTCTTCTTTTTTTTCTTATCCTCTCTATGTGGCTTAGTAGTCTCTTTTAGGGTGGGACATGAACTCTAAGAGCATTTAAATTGGATTCTCCTTATGAAGGCTTTTTAGCTTGTTTCCAAGACTTAAGGAAATCTTTTCTAAGAATATTGACTTGATGCTATGGAATGGAGCTTGATTAGTTTCCATTATAAAAAAATTCAAGTATGGGGTAGTAAAGGGCATCTATATCCATGTCCTTTATCTCTTCATTTTGCAGGTTTGGATTGGGATTTTTGTTTGGGGGCTATTGGGGAGCGGCATCAGAGGGGGTAACAAGGGTGGGATGAGGTGTTTCTGAAGAATATTGGGACCAATAGCATCAGGAATATTTTGTTTTATGGGAGAGGAGTAGATGGGTTGGGGCATGGAGGAGAGCGAGGCAAGGGGGTCCAAACTCTTACTAGTGGTAGGGGTTTTTCTTGTTAGTGGAGTTGATGAAGGGGGTTTAAGGCCTCGACAATGACCCACGAGATTGGATAAACCATCTTACTCTTCAGTCTAGGATGGTTCAACTAGTGTTTTTGAACCAATAACAAAAAAAAATTGTAGAGTTTCCCATATTCATGGAACCGATGGCATCTAAAATGAATATGCTCGTAGTCGAGGGTTTATTTCCACAGTTTATCTTGGTAGAAAATCTTGTTGGATTTAGGTATGTGTTTTGATATCATGTAAACACATATATGAGTGTAAGAGATGCACCTTGCTTGCTTGGTAGCCTTCAATATTTTGACAAAGTGCCCCATGACATTTCCAATTTTGCAAATCTTATCCCAAAATTTTGTAGCTATAGTGTCCCTTCTTGGTGAGATAGCTTTGATGAAACTTGGAGAGGGTGATTTTGATGCAGTGATATAAAGATTATGCATGTCATATTTAAGTATATACTTGTATGCTATAGACCTGGTTTAGGTCACATGATTGCTATGTGCTTATGATAAATATTGATTTTGGTAAATACTAATTTTGGTTAAGTGAATATTATCGATGTTTTCTCTTTTGGTATCCTAACTTGGACATAGGTGTATGACATGGATGGTGATCCAAGATTGAGACACATAGTTCCATATATGATCATGGTTATGTGGAACATATGGTTAATTATGATTTATGGATGATACATGATTTGTATGATTATATATGCTTAATCTCGTACAAAGCAAGATGTGGTAGGGGACCTAGTTATTTGCGAACAGGCATGGTCAAATTATAATTGATTGTGGAAGTCATGATACATGATTTGTACGATTATATATGCTTAATCTTATACTGAGCAGGATGTGACACGGGGCATGGCTATTTGCAAACAAGGATGTTCAGATTATAAATGATTGTGGAATTCATTTCTTCAAAACCAAAAATATTGTGGAATCCATGCACAATTCTTGGTCTTGGAACAAGACCTTACCAATGAACCATTAGATGGGTATGGGCTCACAATCAATACCTTAAGGTGAAGCACAGAGTTTCAAGGAAAAGTAGATAAGAAGGCATGTAAATTAGGGCGCGAAGTCCTAAATCCATGAAAGATAAAGAATTGGAGTCTTGGATCTATAATAAAAGGATTAAGGAGTGGAGCCCTGAATATTTAAAAGATCAGGATGTGGAATCTTGGACCCTTGTAATAGATCAACGCATGCAATCCTCAATCTACTAAGGCACGAAGATGCATGCAAAAGGGATGCGAAACCCCTATCCTTCAGGAGAAAAATACCACTCATGGATGAACTTCCTTAAAAAAAACTCATTTCTGGCAATTCTAGAGTGACTTTCTAAAAATAGAAGGTCATGTCTAGCATCTCAAGTATGACTTGCCAAAAACAGTAAATCACCTTGCATTAATCGGTACTCAAGTATAATTGAAGGAAAATCACTTGACCTATCACTAATCAATCCTAATAGTTCAATCTTGACTTAATCACATTATTATTTATATTATTATTATTCTTTTCCTCGATGACACTATGACATTATGAAAAGTAATTACATGTCACCTTCATCACCTCAATCACTTCACACCTCTCTCCTTGATGACTCCCATGGCTCTACATAACTCTCTCTCTCATAATTATACATTACAATCTCTCTTACACACTCATCAAAGACATGGCATATTCCACTTCCACTCATTAAAAGCATGTCGTAAAATATTCCTCTTACTCTCTCTTTAATGTTTATGTTACACTCTCCTTAAATAAGGCATGCATACCTGTCCTTAATGGAATGAGTTTCACTCCTCTAAATGGAATATGTTACTTTTTCTAAAGGCATGAATATTACTCCTCCTTTATGACAAGAATTTTTTTCTCCCCCTACATATGTGTCTCGTGACTTCTCTCTTGGGGAGAATGAGGTGCATTGTGATACCAAGATTTGGAGAGATTTGAAGAATATTGTGAGAGGGAGAGACTTGGACAGTAACCAAATGCTAATATAAATTATTAAATATCTCTACCCAATGGAGTTGAACATGAGTGGTATTGAGAGGAAGTGAAAATGTACAAGTGAAGTTGAATGTTACAAGGAGGACCCACATATATACTACGCGGGTGTCCTTTCACAATTGGGCATGTCCTTTAGACATGCCTTTTCACTTAAATTAATGATTATATAACATAATCATTATTTTGATTTTTATTATTTACATTATTTATATTTATTTTATTTGTTATGAATTATATTCATAACATCATACCTATTACCCCTATGACTAACCATGAGATAAAACAACAAAGTATCACAATCCAAACACACAAATGCAATGCAATTACCTATTCTAGCATACAATAGATCAACTAAGTATAGTAATATAGCCAATGTAGCTAGCATATCATTATATCATATCATACCTCTTACCCCTATGACTAACCATGAGATAAAACAATGAATTATCACAATGAACCATGGATAAATCTTGTTACCATGAGTAGGGTCAGAGGATGAAAAGAGAGAACCCAAATTTAGTATACACTTGCTAACACTTTCTTGTGGCCTGAATACGTAATAATCATTGATCATTTTTAGGAACTCTCGCCCAATAGTTATCTCAGGCATACAACTCTCATTCATGTTCCTAGGGAGATGGTACAAGTGGAACGAGGAGAAAGATGGTTGGAGGACAATATCTTGACAACTCAGTTGCTTGTCACAACAATAAAATTAAAACAAATTAAGAGTCTTATTTTCCTAATCATTATATGGGGTGCAAAGCAGGGTAATATCATCGTATTTAGGGAAGAACCATAGTCCTTTTCCCTTTGAGTGGTGGAAGTGGATCTTCCTTTAGATCATGCTAATAATTATCTTCAAATGTAGCAATGAAAGCACATGCTTCTTTAATAAATTCAACCCTCTTACCATCATTCCCCTTATGAAAAGCACTATAATTAGAGGATTTCCCATTGGCATCATGCTCTATTGTTTCGTCACTGCATCCATACAACTGTCCTTCTAAGGTATTGGATGCATCATCATAACCTGGAGAAATATAAAAATCCTTTCTTTGGTTCAGATCATCATTTCCTTCAACATAATCATACAAACCTTCCTCAAGGTCACATCTAATGTGGTCATGTTCAAAAATGAATAAAAGCCCCTTTTTAAAGAAATTAAGGGGTTGAGAATACTCATTGATTCTTGTTGTCTCATGGCTACCATTATACTTACAAAGATCAACCTCAAGGAAATCATCATAGGTATTATCTTCAACGAACTTTTCTATCTCTAAATGGGCATCATTTTCATCATCAAGCTCTTCTTGGGCATTAATGAGCTCTTTTCTGATAGGCTTAAACTCATAATTGTGAAACATGTAAAAGATGCCCTTCCATTCGTTGGGAGAGAATTCATGATTTTATGTGAGTGGGAATGCCTCGTGTAGATTTTCAATGATAGGCTTATCATCATTTCCAAATTTAGTGGTACTTTCTTTTCTTTGTTTCCATGGGGACTTCTGATTCATAGTTAATCACCCAATCTACAGCGGAAAACTCCATAGATTCTTCATTTTCTTAGCCATGTGAAGGACAATGGACTTTCACATTTGTGGTTTCTTATAGATCACCTCAATCCTCTTCTCGTATATCAAGTTTTAGAACTTCTTTGGGAATGAAGTAAAATTGTTGGTTGTTCTACTAGAGGTTGTAATGCCTTTCCCACACGACACCACATAAAGTATCCACCGCATATTACATGTAAATAAGTTCTAGAAGGAAGATGTCGACATGATTTTCTTGATACTTTTTCAACACCACATCAAATTCCTTCCTTCACTTAATACATAGGTTCAATAGGAAATTTACATCAAGGCAATTCTTAGTGAGGTCCTTGTAACAAATCTTCCTATACTTATTCAGAATTTCTTGAAGTGCTTGGAATTTTTGTTGATTCAAGACCTCATTATTTCCATGGTCATTATGAGGAAGATTAGTTATGGCTTGCTTTTGTTGGGTTTGCATCTTCATTATCAATGGTGGCTTCATCTAGGCTTACTTCCAAGGAGCCTAAAAGACCATTTCCTTACCAAGCTTGATTTAGGGCATCCGTATATTTCTGAAATCCTAGAACATATTCCCACCAATTTAGTGTATAAATTTGAATATTCATGGATATCCTCAGCATGGAAAGGTTCATATATTTCTTGTAGATTGCTTGCAACCATATTAGCAAAAATGATTCAAAATTGAAAAATAAGTGTAATATTGCACATTTTTAAGATGAAGTCGCCACTGTAAGCTTCAAATTCCTTCACAATGGTATTTGCCTCACCTTGAAAGCATTAAGTCTTTAAAATATTCAAAAGAAACAAGGCTTTCCTCCTTTCAATGGGGTCACCAAATGAGTAGATTTATCCTTGTCTATGGGATAAGATCAATCAAGAAATGAAGCTTACACTTTGTATTACGAGGAGGTTGACTCAACTCCTCGAAGGCAACAATGCCAAAAATGTTGCGTCAAAATATAGCAAGACTTTCAAGGAGACTCACAAGGCAAGGACTAGACTGCTGCAACAAAGAGGTAGATCACCATTGTCGCCTCAAAAATTTTCCTCCTACTCTTTAGTGGAATTCCCCATAAATAATTTGCATTTAGACATGGATCATAGGAAAACCCTAGCAATAAGTCAATTATATGTAAAAGAAAATGAAAAATCTACAATAAAACTTACGATCCTTCCATGAAAAGACCTTCTTTCAATCCCAAAAATATATATCCAAGACATAAGTCAATCCCCAATAGAAAAAAGCTCCAAAATATCACATCTCCACAAGTAGAGAGTTACACAAGGCTAAGTCAAGCTCCCAAGAAGAGGTTGAAAAATAAGTGTGATGATGAAAAATGACAAAAGAGTGATCCTCAATATATATGAGGTCTATTACTTACTATTATTGGCCTAGAAACCTTGTAACAAGTTTAATTTTGACTGTGAATCAAGATAATGGGTAAAAATATGCCACAAAATCCCACACGTGTGGGTCATAACTCTCCATAAGCATGATGTCATGCCCTGTTTGGGCAATGAATGTTGTGAACATGCATGAATGGGCTAGGGGGATATCCCATCATCATAATAAACTCCAATCCTAAGGGGAAGCCCTCAAGAAGTGCCTCAAAATGCCTCCAAGTGTCAAAAACACTCTCGAGGTGCCCCAGAATGCCTCAAGTGTCAAAAACACTCTCAAAGTGCCTTGTGTCACCTCATCAGGGGCTAGAAGTGTGATGTGGTATCATCTCTTTCCAGCATTGAGGCTTCAAGGGGTAGTACAATTCCTCCCTTTTCATCCTAGCGATGACCATCATCATCTAGACTCTGTATCAAGTCATGCCCATCAAACATGTCAAGGCTAGTCTGGGAACATGTTTGGTCCATTGGGTACATCATCAAAAATTTCCTACACCAAGCAAAGGAACTCAACATTTCAAAATTTGGGGGGAGAGGAGGGGGGGGGGGGGGTGCTCTATGGTGTTAATCATATGGTGGAGTCATCTAGGGGGCAACACTGTATCTGCAAGATCATCGCTACTCTTTGGAAATGTAGAACAACTTGGGCATGATGTGTAGTGGAGGCATGAAATGTGCCCTCAAGGCATTTGCTGCTATGTGGAGGACCACCTAGGAAAACCATCACAAAATCAAGTGAAAGTTACCAATCATTAGAGACAATGACCATAGATGCATCATATTGGACCATATTTAATTGTTAAGGGCGTCATAATACTTCAGACTGAAATCACCTTCACATATATAACTAGACCAAGTCCCATAAAAGTGTTACCTACCTGTATTAAGGAAGACTAGATGGTCAACCCTATTAGGTGCTTCCAACCCCCAAGGGGAGGGAGCTAACATGTCCTAGGTTAACCCTTCAATTCATAAGTGTTTATGATAATGATAGCAAAGGAGGGGGAATGCTTCATGGCTAGGTGTCACAGTCATGAGACCATCTAATGGAGATTCATCGCCCTGAGTGCATATGTGTTGGAAACTAAATCACTACTAAGAGGGGGGGTGAATCAGTAGTGATGGACTTTATATCAATTTTAAATCTTTTAGTTGAATTATCAATTTTCAACACACATCCACAATATTAACTTATCAAAAAATGCAAGCAGCAATAAACTCAAATCATAATAACCATGAGAAATATCAACACAAGCATGCACACATAAGAACACAAGTATTTATGGTGGAAACCCTTTCGGGAGAAAACCACCCTGTTGCTACTACGCTGCTCAATTCTTTTATTAATATGTTGAACAAGATTTTACATGGATTAGCTTACACCCATAAGCCGGAAGACTTAAGTTGCATTACATTATGTTCGCGCCTATCAATTAGAAAATCTATTTCTCTCACAGATCTACGGAAATCTATTCACTGGAAGCACCCACGACCAAGGATCCTTGCCCAACACCAATTGGACTATCTAGCACCGATTGGATGGAGAAATTTGGTCCTTCTACTAAGATACGTTGAATCATTGTCTACTCTAAAGTCACCATGCCTTCACTTCCTCCATGTGAGAAATTTGTTCCTTCTACTAAAATATGTTGAATCACTATCTACTTTGAAGTCTCCATGCCTTCACTTCCTCCATGTGAACCACATTTCATAAATATTTCATATTGGGCTCTCAATCTGCTCAACATGAGCAACCCAACAACACCATCGTTCTGCGATATAAAATCTAAATAAAAAATATGACCAGGAGGGGGGAAATCTCACATCAAATTTCTGCACACTAATACACCACAAGCTACCAATCCTTTTCCACTCTGACTACTTCCATCTGCAACACAAAAACTTGGAAACTCTCCTCAAATAATTTTATGAATTTTGCATACACAATTCTTATAAACACTGCAAAACTATGTGAGCATCTGTTGCAAACTCTACTCACTCTCAATGCCCTTACAATGGCATACTCTCACACTCTCTAGAAGACCAACCAACCAACAACACTTTTTTTTTTACATAAGTAAAAGCCAAATTATCCTCAACAATTCTCCAAGTGAATACCATAGGCAAATACCATGGTTATGCCAATACCCTGGACACTTGTACCATAGTAATATCCAAACCAATACCAAAGGAAAATACCTTGGTTATATCAATATCAAGGACACTTATACCATGGTAATCTCCAAACTAATATCATGAGAAAATATCTTGGTTATGTCAATACTAAGGACACATGTACCATGGTAATCTCCAAACCAATACCACAAGCAAATACCATGGTTATGTCAATGCCAAAGACTCTTCTACCATGGTAATCTCCAAAACAATACCACATAAAATACCATGGTTATGTCAATACCAAGGACTCTTGTACCATGGTAATCTCCAAAACAATACCACGGGAAAATACCATGGTTATGTCAATACCAAGACTATCTACACCAAATTAATATCACATGTTAACCTACTCCACACACACATACCAGTACCATGGTAATGCCAATACCAAAAATACATGTACCATGGTAATACTCAAATACCAAGGTAAACCATTTAGCTACCATACCAAATACCATGGGAAACATCCTTGGTAACACTGTATAACCAAATGATCATATGCATAGCCAAACACCTGTAATCAATCGAGCACTTGCCATGACATCCATCTAGTACACAACCATAAAATCTCCACAGAAGCAACCAATCAACAAAAAACATCTGGACATAAGCCAAGCTACTCCAAAACCATCTGTTATAGATCAACCCCACACAAGCCATAGATGATAGCTCATCGGAGACATACCAAAAACCATCTACACACAAGCCACCTGCAACACAAACATTTTCCATCCTCACATCTCCATGCTAGTAGACATGCCAAAATTAATACAAAACATCAACCAAGTACAAGCCACCTATAGCCAAACACATAAGTGCTAACAAACTCTCTTGCAACGCATGCTACTAGGTTGACATCAATGCCAACCAACAATACATCTGCAACACTGCAACACACATCAATGCCAACAGTATGGAGGGAGCAATCATAGAGAAATGAGTTACCCCTTTCCTCAGTCTACTTTTTCCACCCCTCTAGTGCACCTTTACTTCTTTTGGATAACTCTTTGATAGGGAGCATAACTCATATGTCCAATCTTGATTTTAATAATATGGCATTGATTTACCCCTTAATGATGAGTCAACTTCACACTCATCACGGTTGGGATATGTAAGGGTTCCTTAACTATGTGATGGATCCTTTAGTGCTCAAGAACCGAGTGATGGCTAATGAGGGGGGTGGAGCTCATGCTAGGGCTTTTCCCACATACTAATTAATGTTACAACTATCCTTTTCATTTTAACCTTTCTTTTTCTTTCATTGTGGCCATCTTATGTTTTTACCTTTCTTTTAGCTACATCAACCTCCAGGGAAAAGTTTTCAGCCAAAACTCAAGGATGAGGATATGAGGGTGTCAATCCCAATGAACTAATGACAACAAACCCAAAGGATGGACATGAAATCAGGGGAAAGGTGAAAAGTGACAAGTATGGAATGGTTATGAACACCTTACTTCAATCCAAGTTTGCCAACTAGTGCCCCTCCTATAACCCTAAGGCCTTAAAGGAGGTCCCACTTTACTAGGGCCAAAAACTAACCTCCCTAATAAGGTGAGTGACCAAGTTTATAGACAAGATCAACCAATCACCACAGTGATTCTATGTTTTGTGTTCTAGTTGACTGCATGGTTCGCTTTAGCACTAACTTCAACATTTGGATTGTAACGATTACACCCAGTATTTTAGCTATATATATATATATATATATATATATTATATATGAGAAGATATATATATATATATATATATATAATATATATATATATATATTATATATATATATATATATATATATATATATATATATATATATATATATATCTCCCTAAGATAATAAAATATTAAAATGATATGTATTAAAGATTACAAGTATCAAGGGTAAATTAAATAGAATAACTACATAAATCATAAATAAAATGATATATTTGTATATTATCAAATGACTCCATTAATGAAATCATCATTTCATACATCTATTATCTACTGTGTATTCATTTTTAGCATGTTCTCGTTTGCAATATAACTCCATTTCCATTTTCTACATTCCCCATTTCTTTTGGGTATGTTGTTTGAAATAAGGTTTTTCATTTATTTACATATAATCTATAATGATAATAAAATTTTACCTTCATCAAAGAATTTAACAAAAAATTAAATCTTACAAAACATGATTTAGATTTCCAATCACTAACTTCCAAACCTACTATATAAATTATTTCTTTTGAAGTTTATGAAAACTAGATACTAGCATATTCGAACATAGATGGAAACTAACCATCAAATATAAAAGTGTAGTAAATTACTAGAAGAATATAACTCTCTTGGTCTACCCATATTTACAAAGAAAATTGAGGAGCAAAGATAGTAGAGATATTACACAAAAAATAATTTGTATATTGCATGCAAGACTAAAAAGCATCCCACATATATAGTGCTCAAGAGATCTAATATATTCCACACTAGGAGATTATTGTTGAGAAAATCTCTCAACAAACTCCAACAACCAACAAACCGAATCTACATGTATAATATTGCAAGTATTATTTCTAAGTTTCTCCCTTAACACTTACATTACATAATTAATATTACAAAGAATCACAAATCACATTTCACATATAAGTCACATTTGTCTTATATGGTCTTCACTAGCACTTCTACCCACTCTGAAATCTCACGGACCACGCTCTTTCTCCACCACAATCTTTGAGCTTCCCACTTGACTCATTTAAGGTATAATTATATTTGACCATCGTTGACAAACTTGTAATATCAACAATATTGAGCATTAACAAACTTAGTTCGTCGAGGCTTCTGAAGACTGAGATAAAAGTTTTCAAGTAATGAACCACTCTGAATCTACCACCATTTGTCGGATATTTTTCTTTCGGCTATCCATCAATTGCTAGGAGGACGGTCTAGATACTAAATGTGTTCAAAAATTGATTATACAACTTGACCTATGTCACACACATGGATCTCATAAAAACAACATGTAATTGATGCTCTTGAAGCCTGAAGCACAACAAGACCCATCAGCATATAACATACTCACATAATCAAATTAGAAATATGTTCTCTTGGCACCAAAAAACGTTGAAAACCACTAATTTAAATTATGCAACACTATTCAATAATTGGTTTTTCACATTTTACAAACTAATGTACAAACACACAAATTTTACACCAAAAAACACTAAAACCAATCTTCTACACATGACCATAAAAACAATATTATGCACAGCAAATCGGAAAAAAAACTCTAAAAATAGCCAGCACAAGCATATTTCGCCCAAGCGTGCAAATCTCTTGATCATTGTTGTAGATGGCCATGAACACATTATGAATTCTCGATGTACCTCTCTCTCCAAGATTTTCTTGTCTTGTAAGCAAACTCTACTTTACAAAATGAATGCACGATGAATCTCCAAGTATTCTCTCCCCAAGCTTTCTTCGACTTGGTGTCGACTCGCAACCAGCAAACTCTAGTTTCTAATTCTCCATACTTTCAATTTTTCATAATTAAGATTCGTCATAGAATCTCGCATTATGATCTCCAACCATTTTTTAATAAAGATAAGTCTAGATACCAGTAGGCCAAATGATCTGTGTGGTGCAATCAACATTGCAATTAAAAGTGAGTGTCATTGTAACACACAGGAATGGAAATGATAGATCCCTTACCCTCCTAGATCTGTGATAACAAAAATTAGCTAACACATCATCGGATTCTTCGACGTTGATATTCATTTGTGTTAGAAAAATTAGCAAGGCAAAGGAGAGGAGTCTAGCTCAAAATTCGGTTGCAGCAAATTCAACTTTAGTTGCGGCAAGGATATCGCAACCACACAGGGACTTAATTAAAACAGAAATTTTACGCACATCAAAACAGAGTAAACCAAAAAAGTTGTGGTAAATTTACTCATGAATGTTTAAGATCACATCGCAACATAACATACTTTGTATTATATTTCAAACATAGAAAAACACATTCGCGTAATAAATGGAGGTTGCAGCTCCAAGTGACAAACACAAAAAACTTACTGCGATTTACGCATCACTAGGGTTGCAGAGTAAATGTTTGTAAAACTCCTTAAAACTGGTTTTCATGCAGCCACCAGTATTTCCTCCATGATTTTCTCCTCACTACCTCACAGACTTTCACCCTCTTTGGTTCTCTAATTTTCCCAATGTTACAAATGACTTTTACATTCATATTTATCTCAACATACAAATTTGGCATTAATACATGACAGAGAAAATATTTAATATGCAACATGGGCGTATTTTACATAGTAATTGATCTTTTGAACTTGTAGGGGTTGTGGAGTGTGGGCAACAGTTGTGGAGTGAATGCTTGCCCATATTTATTTACCAAACTTCATTAAATGCCTTAAACTCTTTGTTGTGTTGTGGAATGGTTGCATTGTACTTCTGCACTGACTTCAGTCCTTTTGTCTGCAAACAAAATCGCAACCGTGCAGTAGTTGACTGGGCAAGGCATGGTGTTTATTAGTGTGTTTAAGGTGGTGGTTTCGATTAATATTTCCAGCACTCCCCCTTAATAATAATTTCCGCCATTGGCAATTCCCAAATAATCTCTAAGATAAACAAAACTTTCACGTGCCAATGGCTTTGTGAAAATATCAGCAAATTGTTCCTATGACCTGTAATGCTGCAACACAATTTCAGCATTGTTAATCAACTCTCTAATAAAATGATATTTAACATCAATATGCTTGGTCCTCTTGTGAAAAAGAGAATTCTTTGACAATGCAATTGTGGATGTGTTGTCGCAGAAAATAGTTGTCGTCCCCTCTTGGTCGTGGCGAAGATCCCTCAACATCCTTCTCATCCAAATTGCCTGACACATTGTTGTTGTTGTGGCGACATATTCATCTTCTGTTGTTGACAGTGACACTATTGGTTGCTTCTTGGAGGCCCATGAAATGGCTCCAGAAACCAAATGAAAAACATATCCTGGCATGCTCTTTCTGTCATCGACACTTCCTGCCCAATCACTGTCAATGTAACCAACCAGTCTGAAATAATCTGTTGCGGTGTACAAAACGCCATATTGTTTTGTCCCATTGACATACCTTAGAATCATTTTCGCTACTTTCCAATGTGCTTCCTTGGGTGTCTCCATGAACCTTGACACTAGACTAACTGCATACATTATATCCATCCTAGTGGTGATCAAATACATCAAGATGCCTATCATACTTTTGTATAATGTTGGATTGACATTGTTGTTGCAATATTCTTTGCTCAACATCAACCCCATGATAGTTGGAGTTGGTGCGGGCTTGTTGTTCTACATCTTAAACCTCTTCAAAATTTCTGCTACATACTTTGCTTGAGAAATAAAAATGTCATTTTTTTTTGCTTCACTTCTATGCCCAAAAAATACCTTAACAACCCCAAGTCAATCATTTCAAATTCATTCTTCATGACTTGTTTGAAATCAGCAATGAGGAAATTATCACTGCCTGTAAAAATTAGATCATCTACATATAAGATGACAATAAGAATCTTACCATCGCTCTCTTTGATGTAGAGAGTAGGCTCACCATCACATTTGTCAAAACCATTGTCCAACAAGTAGGCATCTATCCTATTGTACCATACACGTGGTGCTTGCTTTAGCCCATAAAGAGCTTTCCTCAACCGATACACTTTGTCTTCTTGGCCTTCTACCTCATAACCAGGTGGTTGCGCAACATACACTTCCTCTTTCAGTACTCCATTCAAGAACGTTTATTTTACATCCATTTGATACACTTTCCATTTATGTTGTGCGGCTATCGCCACAACTGTACGCTCTCCATCCTCGCGACTGGCACAAACATCTTTGAATAATCTCTTTCATGTTGTTGCTTGTATCCTTTAACAACTAGCCTTGCTTTGTGCCTTTCAATCTTTCCATCGACATTGCTCTTGGTCTTATAGACCCACTTCACTCTAATGACATGTTTTCCTTGCGAGAGGTTCACCAACTCCCGTGTGTCATTCTTTTCTATTGCTTCTATTTCTTCCTCCATTGTCGCAACCCATTTTCCATCTTTGACTGCATCTTCAAAATGGATTGGGTCATCTACATGAAAAAATAATGCAAATAACGAATTCAGACCAATGTTGCTATCAACTTCATCTTGCTCATAAATTTCATTTAAATTTCTGAATTTTGGTCTTCTTGTGCTTGTTGAAGATGGGCTTGACATGTCACTTGGTGTTACGATTTGTTGCATGCTTGGAGAAGCACTTGCTTTACTGCGTGACGATGTCCTATTATTTGTTGATGGTGTTACTTGTTGCCTGCTTTTTTGCGCTTGAATAGGTTTAGAGGGAATCATTGTTGAGGAATTACTTGTTGTTGTCAATTCCTCTTTGTCCTCATATGGTACGCATGCTTTGACATTGACTGTCTTCTCTAAACTTCCATCCCATGCTTCCTCTTCTATGAACAGCACATCTCTATTGATTATGACCTTTGTGGTTAATGGATTGTAGAGTTTGTATGCTTTGGATTCATCACTATATCCAACAAATATGCATTTATCCCCCTTGTTTTCCAACTTCTTCCTCAACTCATCTGGGACATGTGCATATGCCACACATCCAAAAACTCTCATGTGAGTGACATTGTGCTTTGTGTAGATTATCTTCCGGATACATCACATTAGGTTTCCTTCCGATCGACATTTCAAACCAGCAACGATGGTTCATCTTCAGGATGTGAAATATTGATCCTAAAGATGAACCATCGTTGCTGGTTCGAAACGTCGATCGGAAGGAAACCTAATGCGATGTATCCGGAAGATAATCTACACAATGATGTAACTTGTAGAAACCTCAAAGACAAAAAGACACTATGCTTTCTTCCACTCCATGCCTCTTCAGAAACTATGTTATGGACGCTTTTGGTTGTAAATCTATTCAAGATATATGTTGCACAAACAACGGCTTCAGCCTAATAATCATTTGGAAAATGCTTTGTCTTCAACATATTCCTTGCCATTTCCATAATGGTCCTATTCTTCCTTTCTGCTACACCATTTTGCTGAGGTGTATACCTTGTTGTAAATTGCTTGTGAATTCCATGTTCCCTACAAAATCGAAGGAAATCATTTGAGATGTATTTGCCACCTATGTCAGTCCTGAGGATTTTGATGTAGTGTCCACTTTGCTTCTCAACAAGAGCTTTATATTAGCAAAAACGCTCAAACACTTCACTTTTATGTTTTAGAAGATAGACCCATGTCTTCCTTGTGTAGTCACATATGAAGGTCAATAGACAGTGGCTACCACCAATTGATGGTGTATGCTTTGGTCCACATAAATCTGAGTGGACAATCTCCAAGGGTGCTTTTTCCCTTATTGACTTTCTTGTTGGAAATGTCTCTCTATGTTTCTTGCCCAAGATACATCCTTCACATAGGTTGTCCAGTTTTTCTATGAGTGGTAATCCCTTCACCATGCCTTTCCTATGCAGCAAATTCAAACCTCCAAAGTTGAGATGTCAAAATCCCAAATGCCACAACCATTTTTCATCTTTGACCTCTTCTTGAAAGTTTACTTGTGTGACACCTGCATATTTTCTTTCATCCTCTTGTGAGTTCATGGATTCTTGTGCTTGTGCACCTTCTTCTTTCAAATCTAATCTTATCTTTAGGGGAAACATTCTATTGTTTGTCATCCAAACCTTTGCAATCATATGTCTGCTTGGAGGCCTATACAAAATTGTGCACTCATCATTTTTGAAAAATACATTGTAGCCCTTTTGCATGAGTTGTCCAATGCTTATGAGGTTGTCCTTCAGACTGGGGACAAAGTAAACATCTAAGATGTACTTCTTCTCCCCCTTCTTTGTTAGGATATTAACTCTTCCTTTGCCCATGATAGAGACTTGACTATCAGACCCTAATGTCACTTTAGATTTCACACTTTCACCTAGATTGAAAAACATTTCTATGTTCCCTGACATGTGGTTGCTACACCCTGAATCTAGATAGCATGCATCATTATGTTTTTCTTGTGCTACATTACAAGCTAAAAACATGTTATCATGCTTCTAATTATCTTTTGTGTAATTTATACTTGGTTTGTTACTAATGTCATATTTATTCTTTCTACATTCATTTGCATAATGACCATACTTCTTACAGTAATGACATTGGACTTGAGATTTATCATACCTCTGACCTTGTGCTTGATTTTGGTTTGGGCCTTGACTTGGATTTTGATTGCTGCCTCTTCCACTTGAGCTTGAAGGGATACTTCTTCCACCTCTATGTGGGCTTCTTCCTCTTCCTCTAGCATATGATCTTCCTCTGCCTCTACCTTCACCAAATGAAACTTGTGTCTTGAAGGCATGCTACAATGAGGAGCTTGTTGCTCTATTCAGTCTTTGTTCATGAGAAATCAGTGATGCATGAAGCTCATCCACTGAGAACTGTGAGAGATCCCTTGTCTCTTCTATGGCCACAACAATGGCATCAAACCTTGTTGGCAAACTTCTCAATACTTTATCAACTATTCTCCTTTCCTCAAGTGTCTCACCATGAGACCTAGTTTGAGTAGCCAACCCAATTACATGTGTAAAAAACGAATCTACATTCTCAGAATCTTTCATACAAAGTGTTTCAAAGACTCTTCTCAACATTTTTAGCTTTGTTGTCTTGACTTTTGCCATTCCTTGGTAGGATGTCTGGAGGGTGTCCCATGCTTGCTTGGACTTCATTGCTGCTGCAACCCTTGGGAAAATACTTTCATGAACTGCTTGAAAAATGTAGAATAGGGCTTTTGCGTCCTTCTCCTTATTGTCCCTCAACAAACCCCTTTCTGCTTGAGACAAGACATTGTATGTTGTTGCATATGCTAGTTCTTGAAAACCATTCTCCACCAAATCCCAAATGTCTTGAGACAAAAATAGGGCCTTCATTGTAATAACCCAATGATCATAAATTTTTCCATTAAACTAAGGTATCTGAGGATTATCCAAGCTTGTGCTTGATGTTGCCATTTTTGAGTGTAAAAAAAAAAACTTTCTACCTGCTATTAAATATGCTAAAAAATAATTTTCCCTCAAAACAATTTTAATCGCTAGTAAAAACACTTGGTTTTACACTAACAAAGTTTAACCTGCTCTGATACCATGTTAGAAAATTTAGCGGGGCAGAGGAGAGGATTCTAGCTCAAACTTCAGTTGTAGAAAGGATATCGCAAACACACAGGGACATAATTAAAACAAAAATTTTACGCACAGCAAAACAGAGTAAACCAGCAAGGTTGTGGGTAAATTTACTATTTGCACCTCCAAGTGAAAAACACAAAAAACTTACTGCAACTTATTGTGATTTACACATCACTAGGTTGCGGAGTAAATGTCTTTAAAACTCCATAAAACTAGTTTTCACACGCCCACCAATATTTCCTCTAGGATTTTCTCCTCACTACCTCACAAACTTACCTCACGGACTTTCACCCTCTCTAGCTCTCTAATTTGCCCAACGTTACAAATGACTTTTACATTCATATTTATATCAACATACAAATTTGACATAAATACATGACAAAAAAATATTTATTACGCAACATGGGCATATTTTTCATCCATATTTAAACAAGAATGCAACGAATTACAGAGATAACCATAAATACAGATATGCAGTGGAAATAATACTTCATTTCATTAATGTAAAATACTGAAATATGCTTACAAACAGAAATGGAAATAAACCAGCTAGGGCGATGGTAGCTTATCTCTGAGAAGAGATGTGGCGACTACATGCTTCTGAACTATCTTACAATGAGGCTCAATGGCCTTTACATTATTGAACAATAAGAGAAAAACCCTAAACAACCAAAACCCAACCCGAGGAGATGTAACACCAAGAGTTTATGGGCCCCGTTGGGGGAAGTTGGACAACCAACTTCCCGAGGTCGCAACTTGGTCTATTACCTACGTTTTACGCGCATGATAACCCGTTGGAAAGATATCTCCGAGGACTACATCGGAAAATATGAATTTAGACAAAGAATCATTGGCGCTATATTTCCCAAAAAACATCGTTTAGGGCCTCAAAACAACTCTGGAACTTTAGGACCCGAAAAGCTAGTAAAGATAGCAAATTGTGCTTCAAATAAGGAAACTAAAAAACTAACAGAGATAGTTGTGGGGGTCCATGTGGGATAGGTGGCTGGCCACCAACATCCACCTGGATCATTCCTCCCACCTTAAGAAGCAATGGTCCCCATTGTGTTGAGTTCCTCCATGATATGAGGAAGTTGTTACTAAACTTGGTCCCTGGTGATTTGTTTGAAAATCTCTGATGTGTCCAGTAATGGTGAGACGCATGGTCGACAGCGGTCCACATTGAAAACTCGATGCAAGTGAAAGAATGGGGGAATGTTGTGCTCCAAACAATTGTTTCCCACAACCTTGGTAATAGTGTAAGGTCGAAGCTTCTAATGGGCCCACCTGAAACTTGTGTGGTACCCCTGTTGGTGAGGAGAAGTTGTTCATGTGTTCTTTCATGACTATATCCCTCTGTTGATGCTTCTGCGTGGAGGAACCCTTCACGGGGTCATGGATGTGGCTACGATATTCCCCTTACTTTGGGAGCGAACCAGACAGAAAATGAATTTCTTGGTCTAGGAGACGATCTTGCTGCATTTCTTAGCAGAGATCAAGAGGTGGTGGTAGGTGGGGCTACCTCCGGTATCCTGTATAATGAATTACCCAAAGTAATAATAAGAGCCTGAGGCCTTGACTCATACACAACATGTCGCATCCATAAGTATGGTTGGCCTAATAGTACATCATAAACATCTAGAGGTGCAACATCACACAATACCTCATCATTGAAGGGATTGATACTGTTAGGAAGGTGACACTGCTGGCGAACTCAGAGATCTCATCCTTCATGAAGCCACCTGATACTATACAGTTGTGGGTGTGGTGTAGTTGGTAGGCCCAATCACTTCATGACCTCTGCTAAAATGAGGTTCTCTTGGCTCCCACTATCAACAATGAATTTCAGCGGCGAACCCTTCACCCACATTTGTGAGTGGAAAAGTCACACCACCTCCTCTGGATCTTCAGGCTCATTCTTTTGGATCTTGGCAGTGGAAACAGTGATGCTAGGCTCCGCATCAATGATTTTCTTCCCTTTTCCATTCCCCTTATCAGGTTCTGACTCAGGGCCAGAACATGTATCTAATTCGGAAGCCTTTAACTCAGTTACCAGCGACTGCTTGGTCCGACACTCACTTGTGTTGTGAGTGGAGCTCTTATGGAACTCACACCACTTTCCTGTGTCCTTCTTCAACTTCGTGGTGTTGTTCTTTTCTTGCTGCTTCGACGGGTTGTCTTGGGTCACCCCACCTTGGCTTTGTCCTTTGGTCTTCGAATTTGCAGATCCAAAGTCTCGCTTCTTTTGTCTGAACTTTTGTTCGATTTTAACAATGTATAGGTATGTTATGCCGAGCAAGGAGATGATCAGGAACTCTATCTCTTCCCGGATGTATCTATATAGGCAGTCACAGTATTTGAGTACCAGATGCAGCTAAGAATCCTTGATACCCAACTTTGTGTGAAGGGTATGAAAAATATTGGTGAACTATGGCAGATCTTGGTCCCTTCCTTGCCGCAGCATGGTCCACTTTATGTATTGGTCCTCATAGCTTTTGACAGGGTAGTACTGCTCCTTAATGGCCTCCCGAAATGAATTCCAAGTGAGTGCGGCTGAAAGCAGTGAGCCCGTACTTTCATCCTTATTCTTGCAGTGGGTTTCCCACCAGTCCTTGACATCGGGGGTTGCTTTGAGAAGAGAGAAAAATAATCTTTTCCCGGCTGGAAAAATCATGAACAGAAAAATAACCTTCTAGCAGATTTAACCATTTATATATGGCATCTGCGTCTATCTGACCCTCAAATATGGAGATTTCAAAATTAACTTGTACCTTAAAGGTTTTGGCATTTCTAGAGTAGCTATTGGAAGTCAATGTATCACCTCTGGGTAGTCGTTGAAGGATCTGGGAAAAGCTTTCCATCATCGCATTCTTTCGCCGCTCAAGGAATTCTTCGAGCAATATTTTGATAGGATCTCCTACCCCTCGTCTTTCTTTTCATCCGCCATGGGAGGCCATCGAGATTTGTGAAGCTGGTCTTGCAAAAGTTAGACCAGTTCAAGCCCTAACTCCTTATATCCTGACCACGTTGGGGACATGCAAAGAAAAACTAAGAAAAAACAAACCACTCTGATACCACTGAAATGGATTTAAACAAGAACTCAACAAATTAGAGATAACCATAAAGACAGATAAGCAGATGAAATAATACTTCATTTCATTAATGTAAAACACTAAAATATGCTTACAAACAGAAATGGAAATAAACCAGCTAGGGCGATGGTAGCTTATCTCTTAGAAGAGATGTGGCATCTACATGCCTCTAAATTGTCTTACAATAAGGCTCAAGGGCCTTTTTATTATTGAACAATAAGATAAAAACCCTAAACAACCAAAACCCTAACACGTGGAGTTGTAACACCAAGAGTTTATGGGCCCCGTTGGGGGAAGTTGGACAGCCAACTTCCCGGGGTCGCGACTTGGTCATATTATCTCCATTTGACGGGCATGATAACCTGTTGAAAATATATATCCGAGGACTACGTCAAAAAAGACAATTTTAGACAGAGAATTGTTGGCAGTAGATTTCCAAAAAAATGTCGTTTAGGGCCTCAAAACATCTCCAGAAGTTTATGACCCGAAAAACTACTAAAGATAGTAAATTGTGCTTCAAATAAGAAAACTAAAAAACTGACAAAGATAGTTATGGGGGTCCATGTGGGATAGGTGAGTGGCCACCAACATCCACCTGGATCAATTTTACATAGTAATTGGACTTCTGTAATTGGTCTGCTAAAATTGCACGTGTTGTGAAGTGTGGGCAACAGTTGCAGAGTGAATGTTTGCCCATACTTATTTACCAAACTTCATTAAATGCTTAAACTCTTTGTTGTGTTGTGTACTTCTGCTCTAACTTCAATCCTTTCATCTACAAACAAAATCACAACTGTGCTAGTTGACTGGGCAAAGCATGGTGTTTGTCAATGTGTTTAAGGCGATGGTTGGAATTAATATTTCCAACAATTTGGGTCGACTGCCTAATTTCATTCGCAATAGCCGTTGTTGCAGCTTCCATCAATCCATCAACATTAATGAGTGGAGGATAGTAATGATTGGAGTTTTTTGTGAGTGTGCTAATTTTAGGGTGAGATTATATGCAGATTGCAAGGGTCGTTGTTGCACTTGTGTTGGATATCAGTGGGATCCTTTCAAAACTACCTTTCAAACTCTTCCATACAGATTATGCCTCCACACATATTTGAACAAATTTTGATCACTTTCTCCTTTGAATAATGATGTTTGATCACCGATTGTTATCAACACTTCTTGCGAACCAACGTGCCTCTACAAACAGTCAGCATTCATGTGCACAATATGCAGCATCGTCTCTACATAGATCTGAGTCTAAATTTCTCAAAACCCTTGTGGCTCCTTCGATCTTCTCCCACAGCAACAATGACAATGTGGCAACCCTCTTCCTTTCGAAACAGAAAGCACAGCTTCGTAACTCACACATATCTCCACACAAGCACACTATACTCACACAGCTAACAGATTTGTGCTAATATATGTATACTCGCACAGCTAACAGATCTATGCTAATATATGTACAGAAACAATAACACTCAAGCCTCCCTCATCTTTCTAGCCTTCCAATAAGGGAATTAGGCTAAAAGAGGCTTTGATACCGAAGAAATTTGAAGAGCAAATATAGTAGAAAGATTACACACAAAACAATTTGGATATTGCATTCAAGACCAAAATACATCCTACATATATAGTGCTTATAAGATCCACAGATTTCAAACTAAAGGATTATTGTTGAGAAAATCTCTCAATAAACTCTAACAACCAACAAATTAAATCTACCTATGCTAATGTTGCATTATTTCTAAGTTATTTTTATAATCAAAGCCTACCTGGTTTATTATTTTTAATTATCAAATAAAACAATCAAACTAATCATCAATGAAATATAATATATTATATTAAATCATAATCATTGTTAGGAAATATACACTTGACATCATAAAAGTGGGGTGCTGTGAAAGTGAACATTTTTAATGTCTTCGTAGGAGTTCAAATCTCCCCAACAACATGTTTTCCCTTGGTGAGTTGCTTCTGCATGTGTTTGTGGTGGGGAGCAGGTGCAAGTCTTAACTTTGGAGGAAAATATCCTCCACTGACCAGCTTCTTAACCAAAATATTTTATTTAAATGTTACAAACTGGCTGCAAAAATTGTAAAACTCCCAAAATAGAAAATTGCCACATCAGGGAAAAAGGAAAATTTATATATATAGACTGACTACAAATCAACATAATCCATCTAAGCTCTTCTTAGCCAATCAAGCTAGCGAAGCCAACCAACATATGGGAGATCATAATAAATAGAATGGACAGCCTAGCATTTCAATTTTTTCACTTTGAATTCAAAAATTGAGGAAATATGCCTTGCGCATACTATCATCCCACTCAAGCTTGCAAGTGGTTATGCAAAATGCTCATGAGACAAGTTTGGTCACAATTGTTTCTACTTCTATCGATACTACATAAGTGATTTAAAAAAAAAAAATGCTTTCGTAGCAGGGCATAAGTAAATTGGGTGCAATCAAGGACTTCCATGAGATGCAGCCTACTATTATACATGTCATTTCTTCTTCAAGCTGCAATGAAGCACAATGCTAATAATAAAATCATCACCAAAAATCAGGGCTATGAAAAATCGTCACCATCTAATTCCCACTATATGTCTGAGCCCACCATATGACATACGAAAATGATATCATGTTCAGCATATCTTAGCAGTGACTCTGCACTGGTTCTTCCAATCAAATGTCAAATGCATGCGGGAGACCTCCAAGTAATGCACTTTACTGGAACAATTGAAATCAAAATCCATTTCTTTGCTACCAGAGTAGTAGATTTGGCATGCATATGTGTATAAGTTACTTCACTTAGAATGAACAACCATTACCCCCTGAACAGTGCCCATCCTTGCAATGATGTTAAATTTTGCATGCCTTGATAGAATTTGTTATCAAGGATCATAAAGAGTATCTCGATTACGATGTGGCAAGCCACCATACAAATGAAGGTTCTTTATGACTTGAATAGGTGCTCCATGGGATGTACTTTGTAGGTTGCTAAAAGAGCAATTGCTTCTCACTCCCTGTGGTGGCAACAAATTTGTAGTTCCAACGCCTCTTTACTATCCTATACAAATATCATATTTGGAACATACTTTGCCTCTTTTGTCCCCCAGAACAGGTTCTCAAACTTCAGATAAATCTTCTACATTTGTGTGCAACCAATCACCTACAAGAAAAGCATGCACCTTCTTATTAACCTCAATCCAACTGCATCCAGGTGCCTTTAATGCCTCTTTCTTTCATTCTCTGGCGTACCTTTCCCATGTCTGCCCACCTTCCAGCAGCAGCATAGATGTTTGAAAGCAGCACATAAGGTGCCGAATTCGAATGGTCCAGTTTAAAAATGTGTTGTGCTACACATTTTGCCACCTCTATATTATTATGAATGCTACAAGCACCGAGCAAACAACTCCAAACAAAAGCATCAGGTTCTATTGGCATTTTCGCGATCAAGTCTAGCGCTTCATCAAGATGCTCAGCACGTCCGAGAAGGTCAACCATGCATCTGTAGTGTTCAATTGAAGGTGTTATCTGATAGTGATTGCTCATGCAATTGAAATATCCATAGCCCTCATCCACTAGACCGACATGGCTGCAGGCAGACAATACCCCGACTAAGATAACAGCATTTGGGCCTATGCCATAATGTAACATCTCCTCAAAGAGTTTGAGGGTCTCCCTTCCAAAGCCATTGATGGCGCATCCTGCAACTATTCTTGATCACACCAACACATTTCGTTCATGCATATTGTCGAATAGTTCACATGCCTTCCAAAGGTTGCCACATTTGGCATACATGTCAATGAGAGCATTCACCACCACTAAGTGAGACTGGAAACCAGTCCTAATTATCTTCTCATGGATTTCCATGCCTTGTTCCAGAGCCCCAAAGTTAGCACACACTGGAAGAATACTAGCAAAGGCCATAGAGTCTGCCTTTACCCTGGCCAATTCCATTTGATGAAAGAGCCTCAAAGCTTCTTCATCGTGCCCATTCTGCACAAATCCTGCCATCATCATTGTCCACGATAAGACATTCTTGCAAGGCATCTTTTGAAAGAGCATGTAGGCTTCATCAATAAACTCGTTCTGTGCAAACCCTGTGAGCATGGCATTCCATGAAACAATATTGGCCGATACATACTCTTAAAAAGCTTGAAAGCCTCATCAACAAGCCCAATCTGCGCAAATCCCATGATAATCATATTCCATGACACTACATCCGGTTAACGTGTTTCTTTTAAAGAGTCCCAGAGCCTCATAAACGAACCCATTCTGCGCAAATCCCGCCATCATGGTATTCCAAAATACCAAATCTCGACACGGCATCTGCTTAAAGAGCTCGTGGGCTTCATCAACCAGCGCATTCTGTGCATATCCTGCAATCATTGCATTCCAAGATACCACAGTTCTTTGACGCATTTTGTCAAACAATCCGCGGGCTTTCTCTAAACTGACACATTTGGCATACATGTCCAGTAGGGCATTTGCCACAACAACATCGACCTGAAGTCTTCTTCTTATTATCTCATAATTAATCTCTATACCCTGCTCCAGATACCCCAGGTTGGCACATGCAAGAACACTGGAAAACGTGAATTGATTCAGCCAAGCGCCCTGCCCCTTCATTTGGTGGAAGAGCGCCAGTGCCTCCTGTGCAGGCTCATGCCTCGAGTAAGCTGCGATAATGGCAGTCCAAGAACACACATCCCGTTCCCGCTCTACCATTTGGTCGAAATTTCTACGAGCATCCACCATGCTCCCGCATTTGATATACATGTTCAAAAGTGCGTTTGACAGAAATGTGTCTACCATGAATTCCCCCCTCTGGTTCATGTGAGTGTGGATTCGTTTGCGCTCTGATAAAGCCTTCCTTTCAATGCAACCCTGCAACATATATATGTATGTTCATTTCTCTACGCTTATGTATTTAACTTGCAATATGAGTAGCGCCTCCTTCCATCGACCTTGTTGGTAAAGTGTTCCCACATCCAGGTTGTCCATTACAGTTACAGCCTTCGTAGAGGCAAGTGATTTAGGAGTATTTATTGTTTTAAAAATATGAGGGTGAAACCGTTTGCCCACAAGCAACGACCTCATTTTTTTCTCCTCATTGTTAATGGAGGAACGATTCCCATTGCAGTCATTGTGTTCACAGCTACCCGCAACAGATCTAGATCCATTTCAAACATCGTCATTGGCCCCTTATTTTTTACAGAACTGTCTAGTTCAATGGTGGATTTCCATCAGCCCAATGGAATCTGAAATTTCATCATCTCTCTGTTTGGACAGCGACCCGCAGCAGATCTAGAGCCAATTCAAGAGACAATCTATTGTTGTTTTGTGGACCCTTTGACATAGTGCCTAGAGAAA
The DNA here is from genome assembly GCA_000404065.3 of Pinus taeda. Classification (NCBI taxonomy): domain Eukaryota; kingdom Viridiplantae; phylum Streptophyta; class Pinopsida; order Pinales; family Pinaceae; genus Pinus; species Pinus taeda. Next base: position 92,178 of record APFE031455411.1, read on the forward strand.
AACTATGGAACAGGAGGGGAGAGTTAGGTATAAAGATAAATATAGAGCATAGACTCTATGAGAAAGTTAGAGGTAAAATCACAATAAGCGAAGGAATGTCCAAATGTTTTGGCAGTGACATTGGTGTCTAACAGGGATGTCTTTTATCCTCCACTTTGTTCGGTTTGTGACATTGGTGTCTAATAGGGATGTTATTTATCCTCCACTTTGTTTGGTTTACATATCGATAAGTTGGAAGCTTGGTTAAGCAAAGTAGATGGTTAAGGGGTTCATTTAGCAAGCTACTTGGTAAAGTTGCTTCTATAAGCAGAGGATCTTATCTTAATCTCAAAAATAGTGCATGGATTAAGAGAACATTTAAAGGCCTTCGAACACTTTTGCGACGAGGTGGGGATGCAAATGAACATTAATGAGGCCAAAATCATGATTTTCTCTTTAAGTAGAAAAAACAAACCAAAGACTTTTCTTTTCGAAGGTAGTCCTCTGGAGATAGTGAAAGAATACAAATATCTTGGGATTGAATTCCACTAGAAGCTCAGTTGGGAGACTTGTAGGACAAAGAGAATACAGGTAGGATGGAGAGCCTCATACTTACTCCAATATAGGTGCAGAAAAGTTGAACTTTGGGATTGGAAAACCATGAAAACTTTTATTGGTTTGTTGGTTATGTCATTTGTTCTCTATGGTCATCAAGTATGGGAGAGCAGCATGTCAACTTGCAACTAGAGGCAATTAGAAAGAATAAAGAAGCATATAATTACTAGCAATCTCAAAGTTAAAGCCACAGTCCTATACAAAATCCTTTTCGTTGAAGCAAACACTTTTCCATTGGAGTCAATGGCGATAACCAGGTTAATAAGCTATTTAGAGAAGACTAGAAACATGGATAACCAACATTGGCCCAAGATAGTTATGGAAGAGTGATTATATCGTAGGAAGAAAACTTGGATGAAGCAAAATAAAAGTGGTTGAGTAAGTGGAATACCAAGTTGCATAAATGCCCTAGCACCAATGAGGAAATAAAAAAATTATAATGGAAAAATTTAAGAATACCATGTGGACCAATCACAACGGGCGTAAAAAAGCATACTACAACAAAGAGTTCAATCCAACTTATGACTACAGTTGAGAAAAGGGTCACATCACCTTAGATGTGAAACTCGTAGGTGGAAGAACCCCAAGGAAGTTTGGGAAGAGAGAACCTACATTTTATGCAATAAGGGTCCGGTGGAGATGGAATGACACTTTGTCATGGAGTGTGCAGCATATAAGGACATCTGCATTCAATATGAAAACAATCTAAAGGTTGACAACATGCACCATCTATTTGACAAAGATAAGATCAAGCAGATTGCTAACCTTCTAGTCAAGACTCATAGCCGAAGATCCGACATCAAAAGGAATATGAAGATGATTTAAGGTTGTTATTCTCTAGGTCCTGTTAGAGTTAGTGTTTGCATATTGTCATTAGTGATCAAAACTCCTCTTTTATATCATATTAGGGTCCCATTCTGAATTTGTTGTCATTCCACCTAGGTCCTTATGCAAAAATTTATTCACTGATGGTAAGCCAACTCAAAATCCCCACTCTCCCTTAAAAACTCAATACTTTTTGGCCCACATTCATGTTCTATTGAGCATACATCAATCATAAAAGCTCATTTTATCATGTCTTTATGCTAGTCAAGTCAACATGGAGTCTAGTCATTCAAGGTCTCATTAGGTCTTTAGGTTTTATTTTTCCAAGGTTCAATAATACACCATTTCACTGCATTAGGCCGGAAAACAAGTATGAGAGTGAGCAAAATAATATCCCTTTTTCATTTAAATAGGATTTGCAAACATGTAACTATGCTTTCCCAAGTTCAAATTTTCATTCCAAGTATGAGTTTTAGTTCATATTGTAATTTTATTCCAAAAAACAGAGATGTAATATTATTTTTTTATTTATGTAATTTTATGTTCATTATATGTAATAAGTTACTATTCCTAAAGTTGTCAACTCAAACTCTATGTGTCAACTTCATCCAAGCAAATTCAAGTGTAAAGAGTGCCAAACTCCAGCATCATCAATCTACAAAGAAGAAAATCAGAGTGTAAAGTGTAATTAGCAAAGTTTTCAAAAAGGTGAATTGAAACATTGGAAAGTGGATTTTAAAGTTAAAACTCAAATTCACCCAAGTATAAAGGCCTTCTTAGCATCAAATTCAACTTCATTTGCCTCCTACCATTGATTGAGCAAACCCCAAGAGAGAAATTTTCACGATTCTAGGCAAAATTTGAAAAAACAGCGCATGCACTGCGCATTTCCTTCAAGCATTGCGCATTCCCTTCAGGCGTTGCACACTTGTCGAGCGCTATGCACACCCTTCAGGTGTTGCACATTTCCTACAAGCATTGCGCACTTGTCAGGCGCTACGCACTCCCTTCAAGCATTGCGCGTTTATCTAGGGAAGCTAGAATCGCCTCCAAAGCTCCACCAAAATTATATTCAACCTCCCACAAGTAAGTAAGAGCTAAAGATATCGTGCTTCTTCCTCCTAAAGTCACACTTATGGTGTGTTGAAATTTTATTGAAGATTTGGTATTTTTCTCACACTAAAACCCCAGTATATCCCTTAAAACTATCATTGCACTCTTAATTCCGAAATTTCAACTCCTCTACCCTTTCATACACTCCCCTACACTTTCATTCTCTTTCCCTAAACCCTTTATCCCATATTCTCTAACCTTTATCCCAAAACCCTAAGCCCTAGGTGCTACAACTACCTAGGGTCCCAAACCCCCAACATTGTAAACCATTTCCCCATCCCAAAAATCTATCATATTAATACTCCCTATCTTCCTCCATTACATACATCCCTTTATCCATCTCCTTCAATTTCCCTTCCCCATCCCCTACTCCTAAAAAACCACATTCTAACAACCTAATACCTCCCTAGGATTTGATATTAAAACACCATGGCAGAAGAGGAACACAAACCATACAGTGAGGGAGAAGAAACAGAGCTGAAGAAACCACACAAAGGGGGCAGAATACTCATATTTGAGCCAACAGATCTCAGGGAACTCTTGGCATCTCCAATGGCTATGACATCCTTCAAATATCTTGGTTGTTATGATTTATGTGAGCAAATTCAAGTAGTCCAACACCATCCTATGTTGACTAGACTCTTCATATCCAAACTTTGTTGCCCACTTGAAACTTGTGTGGTACCCCTATTGGTGAGGTGAAGTTGTTCCTGTGTTCTTTCATGACCGTATCCCTCTATTGCTGCTGTTGGGTGGAGGAACCCTTTGCAGGGGTCATGGATGTGGCTACGATATTCCCCTTACTTTGGGAGCGAACCAGACATAAAATGAATTTCCTAGTCTGGGAGACGATCTTGCTACATTTCCTAACAAAGATGAAAGAGGTGGCAGTAGGTGGGCCTACCTCCAGTATCCTATATAATGAATTACCCAAAGTAATAATAATAGCGCGAGGCCTTGACTCATACACAGCATGTCGCCTCCATAAGTATGGTTGGCCTAATAGTACATCACAAACGTCTAGAGGTGCAACATCACACAATACCTCATCTGTGAAGGGCTTGATGCTGTAAGGAAAGCGACACTGCTAGCAAACTCGGAGATCTTGTCCTTTGTGAAGCCACCCGATACTGTACGGTTGCGGGTGTGTAGTCATTAGGCCCAATCGCTTCATGACCTCTGCTGAAATGAGGTTCTTTTGGCTCCCACTGTCAACAATGAATTGCAACGATGAACCCTTCACCCACATTTGTGAGTGGAAAAGTCGCTCCCCCTCCTCTAGATCTTCGGGCTCATTCTTTTGGATCTTGGTGGTGGCAATAGTGATGCTGGACTCCGCATCAATGATTTTCTTCCCTTTGCCATTCCCCTTGTCAGGTTCTGACTTAGGGTCAGAACATGTATCTGATTTGGAAGCCTTTAACTCAGCCACCACCCGCTGCTTGGTCCGACACTCACTTGTGTTGTGAGTAGGGCTCTTGTGGAACTCACACCACTTTCCTGTGTTCTTCTTCGACTTCTTGGTATTGTTCTTTTCTTGCGGCTTCGACGGGTTGTCTTGGGTCGCCCCGCCTTGGCTTTGTCCTTTGGTCTTCGGATTTGCAGATCCAAAGTCTTGCTTCTTTTGTCTGAACTTTTGCTTGATTTTGACAGCATATCAGTACACCGTGCCGAGCAAGGAGATGTTCAGGAACTCCATCTCTTCCTGGATGTATCTGTGTAGGCAGCCATGGTATTTGAGTACCAGATGCAACTCAGAATCCTTGATACCCAACTTTGTGCGAAGGGTATGAAAAATATTGGTGAACTCTAGCACGTCTTGATCCCTTCCCTGCCGCAGCGTGGTCCAATTTATGTATTGGTCCTCATAGCCTTTGATAGGGTAATATTGCTCCTTAATGGCCTCCCGAAATGAATTCCAAGAGGGTTCGGTTGAAAACAGTGAGCCCGTACTTTCATCCTTCTGGTTGCAGTAGATTTCCCACCAGTTCTTGACGTGGGGAGCTGCTTTAAGAATAGCGAAAATAATCTTTTCCCGGCTGGAAAAATCATGAACAGAAAAATAACCCTCTAGCAAATTTAACCATTTATCTACGGCATCTATGTCTATCTGACCCTTGAATATGGGGATTTCAAAATTAACTTGTACCTTAAAGGGTGTGGCGTTTCCAGAGTAGCTGTTGGAAGTCGATGCGTCGCCTCTGGGTAGCCACTGAAGGATCTGGGCAAAGTTGTCCATCACCGTGTTCCTTTGTCACTCGAGGGCTTCTTCTAGCAATATTTTGATAGGATCTCCTACCCCCTTGTTTTTCTTTTCATCCGCCATGGGAGGCTATTGGGATTTGCAAGGCTGGTCTTGCAAAGGTTCGACCAGTTCAAGCCCTAACTCCTTATATCCCGACCTCGTTGGGGACATGCAAAGAAAAACTGAGAAAAAGCAGACCGCTCTGATACCACTGATCCGAATTTAAACAATAACGCAACAAACTACAGAGATAACCATAAATACAGATATGCAATGGAAATAATACTTCATTTCATTAATGTAAAATAATGAAATATGCTTACAAACAGAAATGGAAATAAACCAGCTAGGGCGATGGTAGCTTATCTCTGAGAAGAGATGTGGCGACTACATGCCTCTGAACTGTCTTACAATGAGGCTCAAGGGCCTTTTTATTATTGAACAATAAGAGCAAAACCCTAACCCGAGGAGATGTAACACCAAGAGTTTATGGGTCTCGTTGGTGGAATTTGGACATCCAACTTCCCGAGGTCACGACTTGGTCATATTATCTCTGTTTGACGCGCATGATAACCCGTTGGAAATATCTCTCCGAGGACTACGTCGGAAAATATGATTTTAAACAAATAATTTCTAGTGGTAGATTTCCCAAAAAACGTCGTTTAGGGCCTCAAAATGGCTCCAGAAGTTTAGGACTCGAAAAAATGTTAAAAATAGTAAATTGTGCTGCAAATAAAACAACTGAAAAACTGACAAAGATAGTTGTGGGGGTCCATGTGGGATAGGTGGGTGGCCACCAACATCCACCTGGATCAATTTTACATAGTAATTGGTCTTCTAAAATTGCAGGTGTTGTGGAGTGTGGGCAACAGTTGCGGAGTGAATGTTTGCCCATATTTATTTACCAAACTTCATTAAATGCTTAAACTCTTTGTTGTGTTGTGTACTTTTGCTCTGACTTCCGTCCTTTCGTCTGCAAACAAAATCGCAACCATGCTAGTTGACTGGGCAAAGCATGGTGTTTTTCAATGTGTTTAAGGCTATGGTTGGAATTAATATTTCTAACAATTTGGGTTAATTGCCTAATTTCATTCGCAATAGCAACTTCTACAGCTTCCATCAATCCATCAATGTTAACGAGTGGAGACAATAATGATTGGGGTTTTTTGTGAGTGTGTTAATTTCAGGGTGAGATTATATGTGGATTGCAAGGGTCGTTGTCGCAGTTGTGTTGGATATCAGTGGGACACAGGGGCTTCACTTACTGAACCTCTGACATAGCACGTGCATTCGTGGCATACTAAACAATACCCTTAATTTGACTACATATTGGAAAATACCTAGAAAAATCACATTATTTAAACCCTTGCTAATATAAATCCAATACACCTTCCCAATTTATAAAACCCCTATTTTCACTAAATATTTTATGTATCCATTTTTTTATTCACATTTTTTATACTCTTTTATTTTTATATCCCTGGTATAGTGACATGATGCCTCTTTTATGACCCCACATGCATTCTATAATGCACCTTTCTTCTTTTGATATACATTGTAAATGAATATTAGTTCTCCCACAATGCAATTATTTAACCCACACTCGAGCACATATCACTATGATTTGTGGCATTTAATGGTCTAAGGCACACAAAGATCAACCATGTTTTAGGAAGGATGATTATGTGCATGTATATAAAATAACATATAAATTGATCTATGTGATGATGAAAAATCAATTGATGAATCTTTATGAATAGGTTTGCAACAAATAAGGTGTTCAAGCACAAGTCTAGACCCTCTAGATTAAACACAATTATCTACAACCAAGGTTGGGACCTCAAATATCAAATCAAGGGTGCAATCCCAACCTACACATGCTTAGAAGAAGAGGATGGACAAGTCCCAACACATGCGCTCCTAAGGGAATAACATGAAAGCATGAAATCACCTTTTGATTCACTGTCATCTCACCAATGAGACATGGGCTATCACTCATAGACTATGTAAAATGCAACAATGGATTGGAGATAACATAGAGGCATTAAATAAATGGACTACAACTAGAACATAAGACAAAATTTTGGTTTTAGAGGTGATCTACTCCATTTGGCTAGCTCAAAACAATGGTATATTCTGAAATAAACCTCCAAACGTCTACAAGAGTTTCTACATGTTGAAGGAAAGCATTACCTTATCATGCACCTCACTAAAGACAAGGCTTCTTTGCACTCTCGTACCTTTCAAATACAATTCTAAAATCTCTAGAGGATATTTTAATTATCCAATTTTAAGGTCACAACCAAGCCAAAAACCACATTGGTGTATGAGACCCCCTTACTTTTGGGACAAGGGACCCACCTTCACACAATGATTTAACCGCTAAGTCAATGAAGGCATACATACTCTACCCCATATAGTTTTGAACTTGTGACTCCTTAGGAGGAAAGACATCCTCTTAACCATTAGGCCCACTCAAGCTAGATATAGTGGATTTCTCCTTAAGGTCTCTTTTACATAATGAGTGATTACATTGGAAGTAACATCATATAGGAAATAGAAACGACCTTGGAAACAATATTAAGAACTAATATCACTTCTTGAAATAGGAATGACCCTGGCATTTCTATAATCAGAGAATCACTTGAAAATTTAGGCTAAACAATATTAAAGTAATGTCTTGAACACCAAGAACCAAGAGCCTTATCGCCCTATAACAAAGCGACTTATGCAAGATCAAATTTACAAAAAAGATCTGCCAAAGAACATCCATGTACACAATTCTGCCAAATAAAACATCTATAATACCAAAATCAGTTGAAAAGCATGATATGGGACTTTCAAATTCGAAAACTAGTTAAGAAGCATGGGATTAGACTTCCAAGATTTTATGTGGATTTTATATAATGATTATCTGAACGGAGGTTCTCGCAAGACGGCTTAAAATTCCAAGGATGAAATCATAGGAGAAAAGTTTTGCCAGAAATTGAAAATAATCCTTCCATTATTTTTTGCCAAGGGATTAAGCCAGTTGTTTATATAAACACTTCAGTTAATATTGTTGCATACCACTTCAATTAATATTGTCTTCTTAGTGTCAATATTAGAATAGAGAACAACCATTTTCGCTATATACAACCATGATTACAAATATCCCAAAGCTTCTATGGAAAACCCACAAACCAGAGGTTATAAAAGGCCAACGAGGTTTGGGCACTTCTAAAATCACAAGTGCAGGAAACCGATTATTACCTTGGAAGCTCAAGTTGGGTAGGACCAGTGGGACTCACATCACCTTCCACGGCATATATTATAGAATCTTCAAAGCTAAACCAGTTGTCCTTGATTTTGCTACATGAAACTGTTAAACTACTAACATGTCCAAAGATAATTTCGCAGCAACTAGCGATTCTAAAAACACAACTTCTTTATCAGAATAATGGTCATTTTACCAATATGTCATAATGAATTGCAATAAATAGCTATGGCAGAATCAATTGAAGAGAAGGCACACAGTTTTCTTTCAATGCAACTTACTCTCAGACAACAAAAATATGCAGCATTTGATCAAACTTTGTTGGATCTAATAAAAATAGAAGTTGGAAACAAAATTCCACACTAAAAAGGTTTTTATCAACTCTAGTCTAACTTAGTTGCCAATAAAACGCAGGATTTAGTCCAACTTAGTTGCCTCTAATTCAAATACAAGTTTAAAACATAATCCTGAGCTAATAGATTATGACAACTCTAATTTAATTTCATTGTAACTGTAAAATAAACCCCTAGAGTGTGGGAGAAAAAGCTTGGACCTCTTGTTGTATTCTTAAGCCGTAGATGACTAGCTATAATACATAGTCTACATTCTTTGAACAAGAAAGAGTGTGGAAAGCCTAAAGAGACAAGTCCGTCTGTATCAATACTCCATCTTACTAGCCTTGGTCCAAAAACTAGCTTTAAGAAAGTATCCATTGGAGTGAATATTGTCTTAAGCAGACGTAGAGTTCAAGTCCTATGAACTAACTTCCTTAAGAGCTTTGAGCTTAGTATGTAGTGTAAGCCCTATGACACTTGCATTGGCCAATGTGGGCTCCATTGAAAAACATAACGATCTTTGTAAGAGGCTTTCTGTTTTGTTTGCAAAAGAACTTAAGGATGTTTTTTGTAATAATCTTAAATTGATTAAGAACATCGATCCATGTGTTGAAAGAATGGATTTCCTTACCAAGATAATGGTTTCTACTTTTGAGAAATGGCGGTCTCAAAAGGAAGCGATAAATGCTATCCCTCTTTATCCAAATGAACAAGTCATGTGGGATGAAATTGTTGTACCCAACATTAATTACACTAGTGAAGAATGCTTGGCTCTTCCAAAACTTAATCTACAGTTTCTAACTCTCCATGACTACCTCCTGATAAATTTCAATCTTTTTTTATTGGAATCAACATAGGAAATTGAGAATATATCCAATATGTGTTGCCTTGATTGGCGGCATATATTAATAATGAGGGAGAAACTCGCTTTCAAGGATGGTCTAGGATGGTTGTTCCAATCAAGGAGTTAAAAATCACTGAAGTAAAGCAACCAAACATTGGAGAGGTGAAACCATCCACTGTTACTGTAAAGGTTACATACAGTGTTTCAAGATACACATCACAAATAAGGTATGAATGGAATGGGCTCAAGGAACATGATGTTCTCTTTTTGTTATCTATACGTACTTTTTTAGAGCTGCTCTGTGGTTAAGAAGCATCAAAATTAAGTGTCCCAAAAAGGTTTGGGCTCCAATATGTACGTGGATGTGAAGTCATTGAGATTAGGGATGAGGATGGCAACCTTATGAATCATTTTATAGGAAGGATAGAAAAATCCAAATGCATGAATTAAAGAACTATGAAAAAACATGATAGAGCATTTGGAGGTAGGGGAAACAGAGTTTTCATCAAATTCTACAGATTTGTCAATGGGAGAAAGAGCGAGTCTATCGCAAATTTGTACCAGTTTGAAATAGTACAATAAGTCAAGAAATAGATTCCAAAATTCTAAGGGAGTAGAGTTTCGAGGCATAAAATATGTAGCTCCAGATTTCAAATCAACAAATCATGCACAACTAAATCAAAAGAATTCAAGGTTAAACACAAAAAAATAACTTTAGGACCCACTCCAACAGTAAAACAAATATCAAAAATGCGGGAATTGTTTATTTTTAATTTTTAAGATGCTTTAAGGGTTCCCAATGAAATGTCTATAAATCAGTTATCTCATTAAAACAAAAAGCATGATCCAACAACTTAAAACTGACTCTAAAACAAATATAATGAAGCTTGTCTTTGTAGAATAAGAAAGACAAATGAACCATAATCAAGAAGGTATTAGCAACACATAATTCCCAAAGAGACTCACCCCAAATAGATTCTGCATCGGTGTTACATTTGAGATTTTCTCTTGAAACCTTCTTTTTTTAGGTCTCAAGCTTCATGAGATGCAATAAGATAGAGACCTCATTTAGGTTAAAAATCTAAAATCAACAAAATATTGAACAAGAAAATTAGAATATTAGGGGTACACCCAAACACCTCTAGGCTTTCAAAGCTACAAATATAATGGACTCTGAGAAATAACGTTTTGCATCTCCTTGCTTTAGAGAATGCATAACAGGTAATAAGAACTATAAAGCATCTAAACCTAACCATTTTCCATACTATTGATAAATTGAATATATTGAGAACTAAATATAGCTACATAAAAATTCATGGATAATTTGTTACATAATAAAGAAAAGACTAATAAAATCATATGCAAGAAGCTAAAAACTGTAGTGAACATTTATAAAATGAACTAGACTAGCATTTGCACCAGATGTTGCAAAGGAAACGTCGTAAGGCATAAATTCAAGAAGTATTATGACATATAAAGAATTGTTGAAGATGAAAATAGTAGGTAAAGGGGAAAGAGCTAGTACCCAATTCTTATTGCATTAAATAGGTCTTGTTCTTTTTGGAAACATTTTGGCTATGATGTCTGGCCAAAAACAACTTCCCATTTTTAGCAAGCTATGGAATGACTTCAACTAGAAGGAGACAATACTGGATACTATTGCAGGTATGAAAATGAAAATTAGTAGGTAAAGGGTAAAGAGCTAGTACCCAATGCCCATTGCATTAAATAGGTCTTGTTCTTTTTGGAAACTTTTTGCCTATGACATCTAGCCATAAAAACTTCCCATTTTTAGCAGGCTATGGAATGACTTCAACTAGAAGGAGACAATACTAGATACTATTGCAGGTATTGAGGAGCAGAATGTTGTCCTCATTAGTAAGATGAATAAGGGCAACAAGAAAAGAGGAACTACGAAGCGTTAAAAATGGAAGAAAGAGAAGCTAGGTTCTTGTAACCAGGGAAGGAAGGACTTGAGCCACATCAAGTGCTCCAAGTGTCAAAAGTTTGAGCACCTTGCTTCCAATGTCATCAAAAGAAAGGGAAGGGCAAGAAACAGTGCCAAAAGCGACTTGAAATGAGTGAAAAAGCATCAGCTCAAGTGGATGAGCTTTCATCCATTCTTGAGATACACTTCTCAATGGTCTCATGCCTGTCATGTGACATCATGTCTGATGTCAACTGGTATGTGGACAGTGGAGCCTGCAAACATACACCTCTAACAAGAGTACCTTTAGTAGAACTTGGTGATGATGCTGGTGATGTACATTTTCGTGACAAATTATCAATGCAATCTATAAGTCCATCAATATGTGCATTAAGAGGTCATGTATCTACCTCCATATCTGCACCCAGGACAAATCATGAACATATAACTGATTTGAGCCTAGAAGACCCTGTTAATGAGATCCCTTCTAAAACTAGCGTGCAAGTTCAACCGTCAGAAGATGTGAAGGGGTCTAGTTTTGCATCCTCATTTGCTCTTGAAGCGAAAAGCAGCTTATTCCCTCCAGTCAGTCATCGGGATCAATCCAGTTGTATTTTTAGAGAGGCTACTTCGAAGAATGATAATAAAGTTATTAGTCTAGAGGACGATATTGAGTTCACAGTTGTTGAGAAGGGAGTGGAGATCAGCAGTGGCAATCTGTCACAATTACTGGATGGAAATAAGAGTTGTGAAGTGAATAGTTTGACATCTAGAGAAGAGGACAGTAGGATCGAGAATGGCACAAGTGTCTCACAGGTTCAGCAACCAGTTTCTCTTGATTCCTATTTGGAGAAGAATGCTTTACAAAAAGCATAGGAATACACTTTATTACTACTTTGCAGACCCCTGATAGGAACTGGAACAACCTGCATTATCGTCACTACCAACATTCTATGAAAAATTGAAATTGAATTATGAAATCTTAAAAGGATGCCTCAATGATGCTCTTTCACTTCAAATGTGAAAGTTATTTTTGGGGTAGATACGCTACCTGCAGATTGAAAATGCTCCAAATATTTTTGATGCTCTTTCACATTAAAGGAAAAAGTTCCTTTTGGGGTTAGAAACCCTACCTGCAAATTGAAAATGCTCCAGATATTTTGATTGTAAGGGGAACTCAATCTGTGAAGAGTGAGAATATCTCTGATATTCTTGCAAGTTACAACATGATGCCATATGTTAGCTTGTTGTAAAGAGGTATTGATTCTGAACCAAAATACTTTTTAAAATTATAAATTTAGAAACAATCAAAGTGAAAAGAGTGACCATATCTCTGATATTCTTGCAAGTTGGCACATGAAACATATATTAGCATGTTCAAAGAGGAATTGATTATGAATCAAGAGGTATTGATTCTCAATATAATCTTGTACCTGTATGGTGCTAGAAACATATCCAAAAAATCAGACCAAGAAAAAGGCGAGTGTGAGCAGAGAAATCTATAGCCAGAGTCTAGAAGATGAAACTATTCTTCTCCACAATATAATAAGCTCTTTATCCTCAATCTACCCATTTCGATTTTATGTTTAAAAGACACCCCCTGTCTAAATAATCAGACACCTTATGGCTCAAACATTGGTTAAACCAAAGGCAATATCATTTGTCCTCTGAGTAATCTATAGTCTATTTAAGCAGACACTCGTTGAAATACTATTTGCAACAATGAGTCCCTAGGATTGTTATTAAGATTCAAATTGATGTTAAAAGCATTAGCAAAGTACTAGAGTAACAAGCAGGGGAAATATGAGGATGAGAAAGCAATCTAATAAATCTAAATAAATTTAGGATGAGTTGTATTTATGTTTTTTTTACAAGTATGTTGAGTTTAGGCTGGGGCCAGTTCCGTGGTGGATGGAGGAATGGTTTGCTCTCCAATGGGATTCTATCACCAGACGTGTGTGAAGCTTATTCTAGCTTGGATGTCCCTTGGGATACTTTAATTCCCCAAAGATGGTTTCCATCCTCACTCTCCCATGAGATTTGAACTTGAGACCTGGTAAAGACTAAATCCCACACCTCAAAGAAAATAAATTGTACTTGTTCTTGTTAGCTGAATAAGAATGACAAATGAAGCTAATTAAAACACTAAATTTTCACATAGCACTAATGCAAAATGTTATTGAATTTTGAACATGATAATGGCTAAACAAGAATTCACTCTTGAAAAATATACAAACTATCTACCCACAGTGTTAATTCCCCAGATGTAGAGTACACAGAGTACCAACTATAGCCCAAATTAAACAGTTATCCAGATTCCAACCTTTTTCTTTCCCTACTTGTACTCTCTTCCTCTACAAAATCTCCTGGGCATCCCCAAGATGTGACATGAGGGGAACATTGTAACCAACATCTAGAGTTCCACTGACTATCAACTATGTATTAAATATTAATTTATGCACATTTTTTCATACAAGTCTATTAATATGTTTTCAAAACTCTAGTTAATTCTACTGTCTATACTTTCAAACCCACTCCCCCATTTGAAATTTTGAATGTTCCACACAAATATTAGAGTCCTCCAACTTGTTGCTTCTGTCACAAAATCCATTACCAATTCACCCAAAAATATTAGAAAACAGCACAGTTTCATTCCCTGCCACAACATTCAAAATTCAAAATTTAGCATCTTGCTTGATACAGTTATTAGCACTCCAGTGCCTAGACATGAATGCAATCTCAAAGAGAAGATGAGAAAGGCAGTCTAGAGGAAGGTTTCTTCACAAATTTTGGATAAATTAGGAAACATAGTGTGATAAGTTAGGAAATAACTTACTTCAAGCGTGGTTGGACCATGTTTCAGATTATATGGTTGACATGGATAATTATAGTCCATATGGTTGAAGTAGTGTATGTTTAATACATGGGAATATTTCTTCGGTCCCTGCCTAGTCTGGGAATATATACAACTCTTCGTAATTTGATTGAGTACTTACATTTTATACTGACTGTTGGTTTTAATGTTTCAAAAAAATATTGACCTGGACATCTTAAAATAAAAATATATTTTGAATTTTTGAATTTAAAAGTTTTATTAGTTTTGGGATAGAATTTGAGATCGCTAGACACTAGTTGAAGTTTTTTTTAGAAATTGAGATTTATTTATTTTGGGTTGAATTTGCAAAAACAAATGATATATTATTTAAACTATTATATAGTTAATAACAAAAATTATATGGTTAAATAATTAGAAATGTGAATAAGACTAGGGTCAGCCTATCTGGATGATAAGGCACATGGTAGCCTATGGCTCCAACTAAAGACAAATCCTTGGTGTAAAATATCCTATTTAAGTCAAAAGGTCATAATTGCCAAGAAGGAATTCCAAGAGTTCACAAGGAAGCGATTAGAATAGATATAAAATGGAATCAACTAGTTGAGAAACAACAATTCTGTTTGAATTTTGTCAACTATTAAATTATGAATTTTAATGAAAAGAAGCCCTCAAGGCCAATATTGCAAGAAAAGCTTGAGTTCTAGTGACATGCACTAAGAATTATCTGGAACCATTGTAAGTTTGTATTGCACTATTATAGACTTTTCTATATGAAATTTACATTCTTGCTTTACTGTTCTGAGATGGTGAATGTAAGGTTCTAAATAGTAAATTTGAGAATAGACTCTAACATGAACTTGGCTCATTCATTGGACTCAATCAACAAAGGCTTTAAGTAATGGGAAACTCAATCATCATGGCAATGATAGGTGTAGAATAGGAAGTTGTTGTAACCAAAATCAAACTGGAAAACTAAGAACCTGATTATATAAATTATTCGGTCCAAATGGAGGTGCAAGAAGATAATTGTTAGATGATGTTTAGGATTTCCAGTTCATAGTGAGTTACCAGTGAGGGTCTAGAACAAAATCAAGTGATATTTAGAATTGTAAATACCTATGTAGACACATATGAATGTTACTCATCAAAGCTTTAATCGTTGAGGGATCATGCACTCTGTAATTATACATTTTAAGATCATATCATATCATTGTATGTGTATGTGTATTTCTGCAGACAATTATACCAAACTCTATGGGCTATTGTAAGTAGTGAATCTGCAAGGGAGCACAAATACATGCACACTGAGATCTATGCATTCTTACAAAATCCTGGAAGTCTAAGATTGAAATAACATTGAATCAGCTTGAAAAGCCATAGTGCCCAATACAATTTCCAATTTTCTACTAAAAATGTAAGAGTAAGAAAGTAATAAGTTACAAGTATGCAATGCTCAGTTTGATTGGATTGTGAGAAGTTTCCTGGAATATAATTTCCAACCCAGTTAGGCAAAGACATCCTCAATTCTGCCTGAAGTTCTGCCATATTTGGCAGATACATGGGCCATGCCCTGATCTTGTTCTGCAGTTTGTAAAGATTGGCCTTGTTGGGAACAAGCAAATCCGCCACACTAGGAAGCTTGGTCACTGTGTATATTGTGAGGCAGAGGAAAAGCACAAACTCAGAAGGAGCAAATCCCAAGGGCAGACCCGAATTTGCATTTCCTACCTGTCTCCTAGTGAGTCCTGGGATGGACTTCTTAGCATAATATACAAGGGCTCCTGCAATATTTTCTTCTTGTATTACTTTCTCCTCCATTGCAAAGATTAAAAGCTTGAACAGTGGCAGGCTGAGGACTACAATGTCTTCATACCACCAATCTGATTGAGGATTCATATGTCTTGCCCCTGTGCTAATACCATTCCAAAGAATACTACCACCTGGACTATGCAGCCCCTCTTGCTTTTGCGTAGGCCATCCAATAAGGCTGGGATTAGTACAGGCCTTCATTGCAAGAGAATCCACACATTTCTTCACTATTTTCAGCTCTTCTGCTTTCGGAATAAATCCATCACAACTCTGCAAGGCTTGTACATAGTCCTTCCAGCTCTGAAGTGCCACTTGGTGAAGAAATCCTTCAGCTTTTGTTAATAAATTTCCTTCCCCGTAATCCACTGTATTTTCCAAATAATTAGCAATACATTGCAAGGCAGCCACATTATGGGGCGTGATCTCCAATTTCATACCATAGCAAAATTTGGCAGCAAGTTCAAAAGTCTCAGGCCCTCCAAGAATGTCCAACAAAGAGAGGGAGCAGATTTCATCTCCCTTATACTCTGCTATGAGCTTTTCCAACTTCCCACTCCTTGACATCAGAGGAAACTGGAATGGCCAAGATAGATTCCAATCCATAATTAATTAATCTCATATTAAAAAAAGCTAGATGTGGCAATATGAAAAATAGCAAAGGGGTATCCATAAAATTTATACAAAATATATATATTGAAGTATACTTTTAATCAAGGATCTAGGGCCATCAATCATAAATCTGCAACTAGAAGAATTACCGAATTTTTTTTGTGAAACCAAATAATATATCAAAACTGATGAACTAAAGCCCGCAACCTAAATAATAGAACTTCAAACCAGGAACTTAATTAAAAATTGCATAGATGTATCATGTATGAAGATGGCCTAAAAGTTTGGTTTTGAAAGCGAAATTAAATCAAATCTTGCATCACTAGCAAGATTTTTCTAAAATCTAGCTTCTAGAGCAACTGATCAAACTTTGTGCGAATTAATGATTCACTTTTTTTTTTTGTTTTCTTATTTTCTTTAAATTCCCAAAAGCGCTATGGTGAAGCGAGAAAATAAATCGAACCTTGTGTAAATGGAAAGACATTGCACCCACTTCGATCACGATATCACTAGGTAGTCCACTTGTGCAAAACCTAGCAAAACATATGAATTACATGAGTTTGGTGAATCTGGACCAGGTGAAACTTTATAGGCTACTTATCAACAAATGGGTTGACAACTTCTAAAAAAGTTGATTTCTTTAATCAGTTAAATAATTTTAAAACATCAATTCATGTATTCAAATAATAAAATCATGATTTTCTAGTGTGTACCCAAGTTTGCACACATTGATATCAATAATAAAGTCCATGTTCCGCCCATGGAGTTGTTATCTAAAGATCAACGCCTGTGACTATTCTTCCTATCAAATGATGTTACCATTGCACCTGTGCTCGTATTGTGTTAAATTATGAAAACAATAACAGCTAGCCTGCCTTGGGGATGGCGGAGGAATTCAAGCTCAGGCTAAGACTGTATTTTAAGGCTTCGCTTGGAAATGAACATTACAGTCTATAACCTTCCACTACACTTACCCACCTAATACGTCCTTATTTTCCACTATGTTTTCGAACCAGTAAAATGTATAGATGCTCTTGGTTGGAATGAATAAAAAATGCAACTACTTGCCAATGGTAAAGAATAGAAAGGCTACATTTTCTAAAGTCAGTGAATAAACATAAATGGTGTATATTTCTTTTCATATGCATATCTTCAGTGTCCAGGAAAGAGTATAATCATGTCTCATAAAAGTGTTAACACTGACATTACATTCCTTGGTTTTATGCAAGTATATGACTGTAAGAAGATAGGATTGATCGTGCTTAAAAAGAAAATTTTGATGAAATACGTACTGATATGAGATTCATCTTTTCTGATTGGATCCAATCCAAAATACATCACAAAAATAGATAGAAAACAGAAGGAAAAAAGAATCTAAGTGAGGGTTTGAACCCCTCTCCAAAGGATGTGTGAATAGACATATAACAAAGGAAAACAAGGATCAAATATTTAATTGAAGGACGTCTGAGAGAGCCAAAAAAAAAATAGTAGCTGGAAAGAAGTTATAATTCACAAACCCATAGCACTACCACTACCATCTAAAAACATTTCAAAAAACAAAAGACTAGAACATAGAGAGACCGTGTTTGGAAAGAATATCGGCTTCCCTATTTTACTTATTGTAAACGTGCTAGAATATACTCACTGTAAACGTGCTGGAGCATAACCTCCAAAAAATTGGACTTGAAGCTCAGCTGCTTCCAATTGCACAAAGAAGGACCTCAAGAGAACACTTCCCCGGTATCTAGTTCATAATGGTGAGAGAGTCCCCGATGATGAGAATGGAGTCTATAGGGACTTACTCATAAAACATCCCCAAAGAGGATGTCTGAGCAATTACCAAGACTTACTCATAAAACATCCCCAAAGAGGTTGTCTGACGAATTGCCAATAGTGCCCAGGGGTATTGAGGTTCAGAATGTTCACCAAGATGTCGCCCACCCTTCGCAGCTTTTCGATTACTGTGGAGGAGCTTCCTGCAAATTTGCTGGACCTCCTAGCCGGGGCCCAGTAATTTCCACTGAGTGGAGAGTCATGAATGCCAACATAGTTGGCCTCACAGGCCTCCCAAGCCTCTTAAGTCATAATTCCTATTAGATAGTTCCAAAGTAAACTATGTTGGTTAACTGCTCATTAAGTGAGGAGGTGGAAGCGTGCTCACTCAAATGGTTGGCTAGCCTTTGAAGAGCAAAGGTGCGAAGGCTCTATTGTTTTTGCCTTGTTGTAGCATGTAGACAATTAATACATATTTTGCATTCACCTACCTAGTGCGACTAGTCCTTGCTGAGATCTCAGGCTCTACCCTTTATATCTTCCTAACAGACCGAAGATACATTATTCACTAACTTCCAGATTCTCACGATTACCTTCACAGTTAATTATTACAATAAGAGTTGAATCAAAGATAATATTACAATGCTTTCAATGCATTACCTCTGTTTCAATACAACTTGCCCCTAGAATAGTAAAAAGAAAGACTGAAGGTACATTACTCACTAAAATTCTCATTATTATCTTTGCTACTAATTAGTATAATATGGGTTGAATAGGGACCTTGAAATGAATACATTCATAGAGATGTAGAATCTTAACCATAGGTCATTTGGGTAACCACACAAAAATCATTAATAATAGAATCAGCCTAATTAGCTCACTGTATGTGCAAGTTGTTTCACAATGAAACCTTTTTCTTTGATCTATCTAATTTACACACAAGGAAAATCTCACAATTTTGACTTGTGGGTTGATAGGAACATCATGTATTGATAATATTTTACAGTGACACACAACAATCCACTTTAGCTCATATCACCTACCTTCCTATGGAAGAGGATCTCCAGTATAGCTCATATCACATAACTTCATACACAAGAGTATGCAATTTTCATGTGTTGGGTAACCTGTAAAGTTAACACTAATCACGAAGGTAGATGATTGGATCCAAAGGATCTAGTAAAACGTAATAGATGTAAGAGTATATCTCAGGAATCAACAAATAAGATGAAAGATGCAATGTCAGATATACAATAGCTTCATCAAAACCCAATTTCTTACATCTTGTTTGAGAAGTTTGTAATACCAAACATTACCAACTGTTTCAACTCAATTTAGATAGGTACCCACCAAATAAGGTGTCATCCAATTAGCTATAATGACACAAAACACAAAAATAATATCGAAGCCTCCCATTTCCTTAAATCTAGTTTGAGCAGTTTATAATACAAAACACTACTCAAGCATTGTTCCAGATACATCTACGGTAGCCAACTGTTTCAACTCAATTTAAATAGGATAAGTTATATGACAAGATAACCACAACATAAAGGTGGCATCCACTTGACTATCTTTTATAGAAAATCCAAAAGATAGTCTCAAAGCCTCCAAACTGTAAATCAATCATTCATGACAACAAGATACCTATGCTAGCCATTTACCATGTCTTCCTACAAGATGCCTTGAATGTTTGAAAATATTTTCTAAAGATACAGAAGATGAAAAATAAAATGGACAATAAGCAATTGGGGGGGAAAGCTTATATCATTCTATGATAAAACTTTGAAAAAAAGAATTGAACAGTCAAATTTCTATCAAAAATGAAGGAAACAACCATATTAAAATAGGAAATGGAGAAAGTGACTATATAAACAGGATTTTGGAAAAGGAAATCTAACAAGGTGGACAAATCATGAATATAGAAGAGAACAATTGTTCAACGATAGCATAAAATGCTACAAAAATGTTAAATGAATGACAAAATAACAGTTCGTTACGTAAACAATATAACTGGCCTAAGTGAGGCCAACCACTAAAAGGATGCTTTTTCTGTGCTGAATTTTGTTCCAATACCCTAACAGAACAAAGCTTCTTGGCATCCTACTTTGAATCAACAACAATTTTATAAGCTTCGTAACTTTGATGTCCAATTAAATTTTGTCCAATTTCAAAAAGCAAAGGAAAATAATTGGAAGGAAATGACTTTGCAGATCAACTAAAGCAACCACCGCGGTTTCTCTTGAAGTAGTTAAAATATAAATTAATTCCAACTTCAAAAACTTTGCTTGTATAGAACTCACTAGTTTTAAAAACGTCACACATCACCTGACCAAATTCTAGTGTAATTTAAAAAAACTCATAATGGGGTATAATGGATTCAAAGATAAATGGAATTAGGAATATACAAAAAAGCAATTGCAATACTAACCAACTACTAATTTAGAAAGGAATGTACTCAATACATAGACTAGAGCCTAAATCTACACAACGCAGAGGCAAGAAAAAACAGATCTTATCCATATCAATCAAAAATATGAATTTTTCCGACCAACGCAACCATTATTCACCATTCTAGCATCCGCTACAGCCTACCAAACTAATAAAATATTCAAAAAATCAATACATTTATGTATACATTTTCACAACCTATGTTTAGGATCTGGTTGTTGAAAAATTGTGGTCTTATTTGTTGTGGTAGGACCTATTCACACAGGTATTGAGGAACAAAACACCCCATTCATCTTTGTCATAGACTGAACTTGTTCATTCTCATCCCCAAACCTTAGAAATCCATATCCCTTTGAACAACTCTAACCCTATCAGTAACAACCTTAGCTCCTTTTACAGTTTGGTATCTAGTTTAGAATATCTCTTGCAACAAATAGTTTGACACATTAGATGCCAAATCTCCAACAAATATAGGATAATCAGGTCGAATCTCAGGTCACTTTTCTCCAACGCCAAAGGTTGCCCAGTTTATCCTGTAAAATTTTCCAGTGTTGAGGATCTGTGCACCATTGTAAGTTTGGAAAGCTCTCTCATCTCCTGTGTGGCTTGCAAACTCCACAAAGCCATGACTCTCTGATTGTCCAGTCTGTTTATTGTGAATCATTTTAATGGAAAAAACCTGTCATTGACAACATGAATATGATTAAAACAACTATGTATCCAAACAAACATTTCTGATAATAAAAATGCAAATAATATTTAGTATATTTTAAATTCGAATACAGAGTATAATGAGATAGGAAAAAAGAAGTAAAAAACATAAATTACAATTAATATACATAGTCTAATAATGTCAACTCAGAAGTTAGCAACTCCAATCACCTCAAACAATTCTACAATGCAAGTGGCAGGGTGTTGCCTCAAAACAGTGGCAACAACA
Source organism: Pinus taeda (assembly GCA_000404065.3). NCBI lineage: Eukaryota > Viridiplantae > Streptophyta > Pinopsida > Pinales > Pinaceae > Pinus > Pinus taeda. The sequence continues at coordinate 113,732 of APFE031455411.1, forward strand.
ATGGAGGTAGTTTTTAAAAATATCAAAGACTTAAGGGAGGTCTCCCCACCATCATCGCTACTCAAGGAAAAATTAACAACGGAGACACAAGACTAGACCCTCAACACTTGTAACAAAAACCAAGTAAAAGTCTATAGCCGCATTCATATTACCATGGTGCATGAATTCTCAATAATGGATATCACAAGTCAAAAATTCATTGCAGAGAATAAAGTTTCTTGAGAATGAAAACAAGAAGCTCCATTCAGACGTACTAGACCTCAAACAACAGATTTTTGAAATGAAAAAACATGAAAACATACACTTATGAAAACCAATTGTAGACTCCCGACACACCAAACATAAATATCAAAACATAAAATGATAACAAGAGATGAGATCACAAGAAGCCCTTTTTAAAAAAGGAAGATGAGATCACAATAGCCTCCCCCGGTCACCGTGGGGAACTGAACATCTAGGAAGCCCTTAAGCTTAATCTTAGAGTGCATGGGATCCCCTTCCCATGGCCCCATCAAATCCCCTAAAGATAGTTCCTGAGCCAGAGGAATTTGATGTATAGGTAGAACCATGTCTAGAAAAGAATAGAAAAGTGGGAAAAAGGGAGACGAGGCCAGCACAATCATTACTAGCCAATGAAACATCCCTTAGGGTAAAATATTGCAAAGAACACATGACAAGGTCATATTTAGATGCCAAATACCGTAGTTTCCATGCCACAAATAGATGAATGTTGCCTCACTGATTATCTCAAGAAGTAATCCAAAGTTCGTTGAGCTCTCGATACTCCAGAGGATATATGCGAATTACCCTTGCTTCCACACCACAAATAGATGAATGCCGCTCACTGATTGTCTTAGGAAGTCACCTGAACTTTGTTGCACTCTTGATACTCCAGAGAAAAAGTTCACTAGGACCCCAATCTAAGATATATGATTTATCCCAATCTTCATTAGGTTTCACAACTTCTGCTGTAGGGGGAAGAACCTTGACCAAATCGAACAAACTCCAACGAATCTAAAACAAACTTGACCCCCAAATATCATACGCATAAAGACAAACTAATTATTGATGGGAACGCAATGAGACCAATCTAGAGACAAGGGTTTTTGTAAAACACCCTATCCGGAGATAAGAACGAAACTCGGGAGATGTGGCCCCTGATTTTCACCATGTTCACTATGCTTAGGAACGAAATTTGGTAGGTGTGGCTCCCAATTGTCACCTGTTCTCTATGATTAGGAACAAAACTCGGCAAATGTGGTTCTCGATTGGCACCATGTTTGCTATGCTCAAGAACAGAACTTAGCAGGTGTGGCTCCCCAGTTTGGCCACGTTCGATGCACTCTCTAATTATTGATGGGAACATGACGAGAAAAATCTAGAGACGAGGGTTTTTGTAAAACTGCCTATCCGCATATAGGAACAAGACTTGACAGGTGTGGCTCCCGACTGTGACCATGTTCCCTACGCTCAGGAACCAAACTCAGCAAGTGTGGTTCCCCAGTTTGGCCAAGTTCGCTATGCTCTCTACTCACACGATACTCCCGCCTCTTTTTGGCCTCTGCTTGGCCCATATATGCAATAAAAAATACCTTATAATATATATATTATAATATTACATATAAAAACCCTTTTACCCCTTGTTATATAGCCAATATAAAATTTTATGTTTTTTTCATTTTTTATACCCCAATATGAACGCATGTGATATGGTATTGCTTGTTAGTGCCCCCGTGTAGTGGGATCCCTTCAACACTAACTACAATGGCTTGCCCCACGGACCAGTGTTGAAAATATCGGTATAGGCAAAATATCGGCGAGGGTCCAAAAAACATCTTATCGGCAATATCGGCGAAAATATCGGCGAATATCGGCAAGCATAAAAAATGCATAATATATTCAGATTTTTCAGATTTTTAAACATATAAAGCAATAACAAGATGAAATAAACACATTGGCACATAAATATGAAGAAAGCATTGATATATATGATGTCAAATAGAAATGATGCATCAAAGGCGATACCAAATCCTGTTGATCCCTGATAATTGTCCAACCAAGGACTCAAATGTGGAGAACCAATACAAAATAACATCACATATATAAAATTATCTCATTATCATGAGTTATATGTAGCAAAACAAATAAAACTAGCAGTTATCTATCTGAAATCACTACCCTCTCCCCCTTTTACGGGAAAACATGGCGGGTTGTTTGCTAGGCATGCCCCTAGTAGTAGAAGGCCCTATCCCTACCTCTGCACCTAATGTCAAATAATAAGTGCTAGGTATGGGGTTGTGCTCTCCTATATCTATAGCATATGGTGTCAATGTTGATGCTCCCATAGTGTCCTCCTCCTCCTCCTCCTCTGAGTCCTCCTCCTCTTCTTGCCCCTGTTCTAATGGATCATCTGGCTCTAACCATGAAGGTGACTCCTCCAAGATGGGCTCCTCAAACTCCACCCTCCACTGAGACAATACATCAATATTGTCTAAGGAAATGGCATCTGGATCCACTGGTGCTTCTATTTGCCTCACTCGAAGTTGGATGTTGTAATGCACATACACTAAATCATTGAGGCATGCGAACTCCAACCAGTAAGAGCATCAAAAAAACTAATGAGTCTTGACTCTTGACTCTTGACTCTTGACACTTTAAGGTCATAAATTAAAAATTAAAAATTACAATAAGTGTAATTGCTCAACTGAAGGCTGGAGCTCAAAGTTATACCTGTTGCGCTTTTTTGCCTGTATTTTCTCAAATACACTCCCATTGCGCTCACACCCTAAAGAGCTACATGTTTGACTCAAGATCCTTATGGCCAATTTCTGCAAATTTGGTGCCCTTGCACCATAGCTTCACCACCGAATATCTACAACAAAATAAAGAAATAAAAAATTCAAAACTTAAAACATAATTAAACTTTCAAATAAAAGTTACATAATTGAATTTTTTAAAAATAGAATTATAAGTAAGGAAATTCTAAATTGAAAATTATAATTTCTAATGAGTGATGACTTGTCACTTACGTGGCATGAAGAAGGTCCTTTCCCTAATAGCATCATCAAAGACAAATAAGCCAACACAATCCCGATAAAATTGTATCTCGCGATTGATTTTGCTACAAAGCTCATGATCGAATACCATCCTATGAATACAGGAATGGAGCCCTTCTGTCACCTCGCCATCAAAATCAAAGCCGCATTTGTATGAAAATGCGGGGTTGAGGAAGAGTGTTCCTGCATGAACGGGTCGATGAAGCATCCCTATCCACCGACTATCAATCACATCCCATAACATCATATGCTTATCAAGGCCAGCAGAACCATTGTCTGCGTAATAAGAACGAATGGCCTCCTTGGCCCTATCCATGGCCTCATACAAATAAGCCATTGCAGGCTTCTCCCCATCTACAAATCTGAGAACCTTTACTATAGGTTCACTAACTAAGCATGCTTCTTCTACTCCATGCCAAAATGTCTCAGAGTACACCATTTTTGAAATGGCTTCCCGTCATGTCTCCTATTGTATCTACAATTACACTAGTCATCAGACACAAACATTTGCTTCAAATCGAACTGACATCGAAGCAAAGACTGAAGAGTAATAAAGTTTGTGGAAAAATGTGTGATCGCATGACGCCACAACTCCTTGTTTCTAGTCAACTTCGTCATGAAGCTAAGAACAAAAGCATGGTTATAAATAAACTTCGGGACGCTCCTAGCCATATCAACCACCTCCTTGATGAAGGAGAGTTTACCCATATCCTCAAGCAGAAAATCGAGACAATGTATTGCACATGGAGTCCAGAACAATGTGCGATGTCTCTCCATAAGCATCTTGTCGGCAGACACATAATTAGCTGCATTGTCTGTTATGACTTGCACCACATTCTGCACACCAATCTCCCGAATGAACCCATCTAACAACTCACATATCGTCAATGCATCTTTGATATGTTCTGATGCATCCATTGATTTAATAAAAATGGTACCTGTAGGACAATGTAACAAGAAATTTAGAAGGGTCCTACCCTTCCTATTTGTCCAACCATCAGACATCATTGTGCATCCAGTAACTTCCCATGTTTTCTTCAACTCCGCCAATCTAGAGTTGATGTCTTGCGTTTCTACTTGAAGAATTGGCCCCCGCAACTCCTCATATGTAACACTTTTGTACCCTGCGCCCACAACAGCAATAACATCACACATTCTTTGCCAAAATGGATTGGTTTTGGTGATGCTGAGAGGTAAGTCGCTCCAGAAAAGATGCCTCCCCATGACTCTATCTACTTCTTGCTTCTCCTTTTTTTAACAAGTGATTTTATGCCATGTTGCAATCCATGTCCTGTTCGTGGAACAAAAAATGATGACCTCGCACTAGCAGTAGCAGGTGATGTTGTGGAGCCCCTCCCACTACCCTCAACATCAAAATCAGAAGAAGATACCCCGAAAGATCTACCTATACATTCAGCCTTGGTTCTTTCTGTCTTTTTTCATCAATTTCCTCAAGAGCTTTTTGTATAAGCTCCGGACTAGAAATTGTACAAATCCCAACATCATGTCTAGTGAGTCTAGCCAGATGGTATTTCAATCATGTAACCCCTCCTTTCATCCTGGTCCCACACAATTTGCATGTAAGATATGCCCGATTTGTCGCACCATTAGGCTCCCCATACTCCCAAAATGAGTCCAAGGCTTTTGGAATAATTGAATTTTGTAGTGAGCTAACTCAAACCTAGGGCACCAAAAAAAAAATGGAATTAATAAGTAATAACCACCTCATTTTACAAAATGTTTTTTTTGCTACATTATTTGCAATGTGAATTCAATAAAAACGATAAATGACAATAAGAGGGTGCATTTGAAAATTTAAAAAAAAAATGGAGCTTGCTGTCCAAATATGGAGAAAACCCTTGCATCTACTCATGGGCATGAAAATCATAGCAAATGGAAAAAAAAAAACAAGCAAAATCTTTGTAAGCAAATAGGCTTAGCAAAAATAATCTTAAAACTATCAAAAAATTCGTTAACATAGGGGTTTATTTGAACATACCTATTAATGGAAGAAATGAAATTGTTTCACTGTTTTTAATCTTAGATCAACAAAATCTTCGTTGTTGGTGGCAATAATGGCCATTCAACACTCGAATCCTCCTTGGCAACACGCACATAGCTCTCCCCTTCCTTCTCCAGCAATTAGAAATGAAAATGAATGAAAAAAAACAAAATCGGCCTTTTCTAGTCGTGGCGGCGATTTTTTTTCTGTGCTTGGGCGATATTTTGCGTCGTAACACGACATTTTCTCGAGATATCACCGATATTTAGGAAATATCGCGATATTTTTGGGGAAACAAAATATCGTGATATTTCCTCGGCGGTATCTCATCTCCCCAAAAATATCACAATATTTGTAAATATCAGTGATATCTCGGCAATATTGTCAACACTACTGGCATGGACTCCAGGGATCCCTACCTTTCAAACTCTTCCATACAAATTACGCCTCCACACAGATTTGAACAAATTTTGATTGCTTTCTCCTTTGAATAATGATGTTTGATCACCGACAGTTATCAACACTTCTTGCGTGAACCAACATGCCTCTACCAACAGTCAGCATTCATGTGCACAATATGCAGCATCGTCTCTAACCAACGTGCCTCTACCAACAGTCAGAATTCATGTGCACAATATGCAGCATCATCTCTGCACAGATTTGAGTCTAAATTTCTCAAAACCCTTGTGGCTCTTGCGATCTTCTCCCATGGCAACAATGACAATCGGGAAGCCCTCTTCCTTTCGAAACAAAAAGCACAGCGTCGTAACTCACACAAATATCCACACAAGCACATTATACTCACACAGCTAACAGATCTATGCTAATATATGTATACTCGCACAGCTAACAGATCTATGCTAATATATGTATAGAAACAATAACACTCAAGTCTCCCTCATCTTTCTGGCCTTCCAATAAGGGAATTAGGCTAAAAGAGGCTTTGATACCAAAGAAATTTGAAGAGCAAATATAGTAGAGAGATTTTTTTCGAAAGAAAACGCTGCATATTTTCATATTATGATAATTTATCATGTACAGTATGGAGATATTGACAATATTTCCAGCCTAAAAGGGACCATATGCATCTACAGAATCATGACTGCATTTGTTGATAGTTCTAGTATGTTGACTGATAGATAGATTAGATCCTAATACAGAGAAATAAGAAGCCCAATACAAAATACCTGTGCATAGGACAGTGATTAAAAGACGGGATCATGATACATACCAGGATAGATAAGTTTTCTATATACCTGGCATGGAGAATGGATGAATTTGGTACTTGTTGGATCCCACAGTGATGCTCAGATGCCAAACGCCGCATTGTGTCTGCAAGCCCCTCTTCGATAGCTCGTCAGCCATCATATTCTATGAACGCTTAACATGTGAAATGGAAAAAAGTGAAGACTTCCATATTGATGAAATCCTACGCAACCATCCAGATAGATTGTCGTTTTTTATTCGTTGTTTCCCCGTCACATGCTCGATGATGATTTTGGAGTCCCTGAAAATTTGAATTGGGCCAGTATTCAAAAAAGAGCAAAAGATAAGGAGACCATATAATGTGATGGCCTCTGCTTTGTTGCTAGTCCCTGGGCCACCATTCCAGTAGATTGAATAATGTTGGTCTTTGACAATGCTAATGAAAATTCCGCATGCACATAGACCGTCTTTTGCAGCTCCATCAAAGTGAGCCCGCGGGTAAATATACTGAGGAAGGGCATCTGCATTAGATTGTACTTTCATTGGTTGGGGAATATATGAGAGGATAGAGAGATAATAGGGGATAATTTTGTCATATGTGTGCTTGAAGTCCTCTTTGTTGTTTTGAAAAATCTTTATATTCCGCCATTTCCAAACAAACCAGCATACAATAAGGGGAATAGGCCGCCAAATAATTTTCTGGGCACCCCACCATTCATAAGCGTCCATAATGGATGAATGTGTTATGACAGTAAAACCAAAGTGTGAAGCCATCTTCATCCAAAGGTCCTATGTGAGGGGGCAGTTAAGAAATATGTGCATATTGTCCTCTGTCTCAAATAGACAGATTGTGCAGATAGTTGGGTCGTGCCAGTTCCTTTTTTGTAGATTAGTCCATGTAAGGTTTTTGTTATGAAATACAAGCCACGAGAAAAGAATAATTTTTAATGGGCATCCAGATTTCCAAAAAGAATTTGGAAAAAAATTCCGGGAATTATCATGTTGTTCTTCAATTAAGGTGAGATATATATCTCTGACCAAAACATTGGTCCTACCTCTCATATCCCGCCAAACTATGTTGTCATTATCCTCTGTTCTGATTATCCCACCATTCTTCATATCCCAGATAACCTTATCCCATTGGGCAGCCATATGATCATTGAGGCCCAACTCAATAGCAGATTTCCATCTAGGTATTGCACCCTGCCATTCTTGAATGACCTGTGCCCAGAAAAATATACCTTTTTGTTGTAAGAACAGTAGAAGTTGATGTGGGATAGGGAAACCCACCTCTACACCCATGATAGAATCAAGGCCAATGAGAATGTTGTTGCCAGTTTGAAATTCCAGACCAGATTCTTGAAAAAAAAATGTAGAACCTTTTGGAAGCTCCTCCATATTGTCGATCCATGTGAGGGACCCAATGATCTATTCCTGTACCAATATGAAAAATCTCTATTCCCCAGATATTTAATCCTAATAGCATAGCTCCATAAGCATTCTCCTAGTACCGCTTGCCATAGTGATTTACATAAAAGGGCCAATTCGAAACAGCGAAGATTCATAATGCCCCAATCCCCATCTTTTTAGGGAGGGAAATGTTTGTAAATTTGGTAAGATGGACTTTTCTCTTTTCCTTACAACCCCCCCATATGAAGATTGCCATTAAACTATTTAATTTTTTAATGATGCTTGAAGGAATGTAAAAAAGGGGTGCCCAATAGACAATAATTTGTGCAAGCACTGATTGAGTGAGAATCATCCTACTAGCCACAGATAGGCATTTGAATTCCCAACCTGATATCCTTTTGTAAAATCTATTGATGATCCAAGACTAGTCGGATATGGAATAGCCCGAAGGCTTCAAATGATAACCCAAATATTTCATTCCCTCTTTGATTGATATTGCTTGAATCTTGAAGAGTTGTGAAATATAATCCATATCTTCCATATTGACCTCTCCATAGTGAAAAGATGATTTGCCTTCATTGATACACAAACCAGTCGCCCTTTGAAAGGATTTTAAAATTTCATGCAGAATTTGCCAAGACTGTCTACAGAGCATAGCAAAAAGTAATATGTCATCTATGAAAAGATTATGCTAGAAGTAGTTTCCCCTGTTTATGGAAAGTGGTCGGCAATTTCCCATAGAAACAGCGCTTTTTAAATGTAGGCTGAGAGTGTCCATTACAAGAATAAATAGAAGGGGAGAAAGAGAGCAACCTTGTCGGAGGCCCCTGGAAGCTGTGAAAAATGGGGATTCCATTTATGAGAATGGCATAATTGACCTTCTCCACGCATGCCATAATCCAGTTTGTGCATTGTCCATTTAGCCCAATTTTAATGAGACACCTCAGATAGCTCCAGTCAAAGCAATCATAGGCTTTTTTGAAGTCTATTTTGAGAATGGCTGCTCTAATTTTTTTTATATGCACTGAATGTAAACATTCCTATGCAATCGCCACTGCCTCCAATATATTTCTGCCATTTAAGAAACCATGTTGTTCCTTAGTAAGATAATGAGAGAGAGTGCCACGGATCCTTTCTGCAATAATTTTAGAAATGATTTTATAAATATTATTGCATAGGGATATAGGTCTGAAATCTGATAAGGAAAGAGAATCCCTTTTTCTTGGAATGAGGGCAATGTAGGTAGAGGTAATGATATGACTAATTTTATCCCCCATTCTGGATTCCTCGATCATCCCCAGTGTATCATTTTTCATCATCTCAAAGAAACTGATGAAAATGTCGATAGTCCAACCATCAGGTCCCGGGCATTTATCTTTTTTAAAAGATTTCATAACAGATAGTAATTCTTCCTCCGTAACAGCAGCAAATAAGCGGTCATTTTGTTCATCAAACATGCTTGGGAAGGGTTCGATGCCCCACAAAATATCATCTATCTCACTGTGGCTGTCCCGATTGTATGCCTTCTAAAAGAAATTAACAGCGTCTTTGGAGATCTCTTGAGAGTGAAGAAATCTGCCTTCTTCATTCCTGATTTGCCATATAGAATTTGTTTCACGTCTTTTGTTTGCAAAGCGATGGAAGAACTTTGTGTTCTTATCGCCCTCCTTTAACCAAGTGGCCCGACTTTTAAGTCTCCATATAGCTTCTTCAATGGACAGTAACTTCTATTTCTTTTTTTCTAATTCCCATAGGCGAGATAAAACATTCCATGATAGGGAATGGGAGGACATACTACTGGCGATGATTTCAAGTTCTTTCTTAATCTCTTGAAGTTCAAGACTGTTAGAACGTTTTTTAAGAGCCTGCCACTCTTTTACCTTCTTCCGCAGACTCTTCATTTTACCAATCAATGATACTGTAGGGGAAGATCCAAGTAAAGGATCGAAATATAGCCATGTTTCCCCGATAATATTGCTGAAGACCTCATCCTCAAGCCATATCCTATTAAACTTAAAAGGATAATTTTTCTGAATATTCTGATCCAACCATTGCAAGGAGATCGGTCGATGATCAAAAATAAAAAATGGAAGAGTATATGAGATAGGGAAACTGATATTTTCCATCAACTTATCATGAATGATGAATCTATCCAATCTTTTAGCAATATAAGCATCCCCCGACCTTCCATTGTCCCAAGTAGGAGAGAAAGTATTTGGGCAAATATCAACTAAGTTGTAATGTAGTAAAGCCTCCCTGTTGTTCTCACCGCCTCCCTGTTGTTCTCACCAACTGGGTCAATTTTCTTGCCTTTTCCCCAAACTTCGTCCGGGCCCAATGTGCAATTTAGATCTCTAGCAATGAGGAGGGATTCTATTTCCATAATTCCAGAGGAAAGGAAACGATTCCAGTATGAAACTCGGTCTTTATAGGGAGCATAAACATTCAGAATATGGATCGAGGCCGCTCTACCACAAAATTTGGCAAGTATCAAAATACCCTCAAGACATCGGAAGGTTCTTGCCGAAATCCATCTCGGATCCCAAAGAACCACTAATCCACCAAATAGACCCGCTGCCTCCGTTGCCGAAATATACCAAGACGGGAGCATGCATCTGAAGAAAGAAATGGTATCCTGTCGAGCATGCATGGTTTCCTAAATCAAGATGATCTTATAAGGGGAAGAAATAAATAAATCTTTTAGAGCAAGAAACTTCGAGTCCGCCCCAAGACCCCTAATATTGATAGAGAGGATGTTCATCATTTGGCACTCTCCCCGGGCATACATGCTCTAAGAGGCCCACTTTCAGGTAGATTGGAAATTGGGATGTCAACAAGGTTTGATTCCTGACAATCAATATTGGATATGCCCCTCTTGCTTATGAAATGTCGACTACCCTTGTTTTGTTTTCGTCGAACCGTGATATTCTTCGCCAAATTAGGGCTAATGACAAGAGAGATAGACTTTCTGGGTTTATGAATAGTCAAAGGGAGAAGGTGAAGAGATTCTCTCTGAAGGAGCATGTCGAGGTCACTGCCAATGGAATTAGTAGGGGATGGCAAAGGATAGTTTGGGGGAGTAACCGAGATCATGGGAGCTTTTCCCTTGGAGGTAAAGGTGGAGCGAGTCGGAGTAATATGGTTAGAGGAGGAGGGGGATACATTCTTTGGGTCATGACCAGATTGAACAGGAGATGAAGAAGATGAGGGAATAATTGTAATGTTAGCTTTCTGAAGGGGAGAGAAACTCGGCTGAGGAACAGGTGAAGGGGAGATGATAGGAATCCCCGGGGATGGTTCAAGAGGGGGTTGTTGAGAGGGCAGGTCAAGAGCCCCCGCAAGGATCAGATTATCCATGGAAATAGATCTCGAAATAGATATGGGAGGAGCTTTATGATGTTTGGGAGAATAGAATGGACGGTGAGAAGGCTCACCAGATAGATCACGACAAATGGAAAAACTATGAGAGAAAGAAGGGGAAAAGATATCCGCAATAGGAGATGTTCTTTTATAGTTGTACCTATCCCCTTCCCTATTGCAATGAGCCAAATCCATATTCTGTGACTTTTGTTTCACCTGATATTCCTTATTATATACCTTTTCGATCGGATGACGGGGACATTTTTCTTTGAGGTGACCAGTTTTGTGACAAAGGGAGCATCTGAATGGGACACCCCAATAATCAAGCCTTTGGCAGGCAGATAGTTCGCCCCACACAAGATCAATATGATCAGGGAAACCACTTCTATACTCTTTTTCGATCAGGATCCAGGCCACCCGCTTGTCTTTTGCACCTAAACATCTGGGGTCAACGTACACAAATTTTCCAATAGCGTTTCCAATAAAGGAAAGAGATTCCTTTGTCCAAAGTTCAATTGGAAGGGCAAGGAACTTGACCCATATGAAATTGTTTAGAGGGGTGTTTCGTAATGGGTCAAAACCAATATACCATTTATGAAAGGCAAGAAAACTTTTCCCCTGCACCCAAGGGAGGGCCCAAATGGTGTTCAAGTCCTTTACTCTCAGAAAATGAAAGTCGTACCAGTCTTTCATCAGTCGAACAATAGTAGGAATGTATCCAATAAGGGGACACCATCGAGATCCAAGCCACTTTCTTATCTAGTCATCTTCCATATCAGGGAAGTGCCATTTTCCAATTAAGGCAAGAGATTGTAAGCTAGCTATGCGATCAACCAACATTGCACCATCCAGGCAAATAGCAGATGGGGGAGGAGTAATCTTGGCCGGCCGATGTTTATGTTTTTTGCGGGAAGCAGATGGAACATCTTCCCTAGGATCGAGTTCTATGTGGCGAAGGAAGCAAATGATCCGCCAGCTTGGATTGCCAATTGGGAGCTTTGATAGTGCCATAGTGAAGTGCTTCTGCCTTCATGGCAGCCTTCACCAAATCCAACGTGTCGAATTCGACATGGAGGATCTCCATATCAACAGATAGTAAAGGACACCACTCAAAAGACGACAAGATAGTATTATTAAGGAGACACAGGTCAAATAAGACAAATATTTCTCGCGTCAGATAATATAGCTACCTCGGGATATAATCATCCATCGATATTAATGGCAGTAGATCGGCACAGACCCCCAAGAGAGAAGGACAAGTAACGAGGAGATAGGGAAAAGGACAAAGGTTCCCCAAGGATTTAATAAAAAGTGGAAAGTTAAGAGAAAAAAGTCCAATAATAGTCAATGCAAAGACGTGGAGCTGGAGTACTAATTGTATGAATAAGCAAGGGAAATAGGAAGAAAAAGGATGACGGCCTACAGAACCATTTGAAAATGGATGCCCACATGCAGGAACCTCCCCATACTGACAGAAAGGTGGGAGATTGGACACTCATAGATGGCGGCCCTCATTGATTGAGAGTCAAAGAAAATTCAAAACTTATACGATTAGGCCAAATTGCAAGCCGGAAAAGATTTTCGAAACGAAAATCCGGCAACGAAAAAACCAGAGAGTACCAGAGCCTAGTAGCATGTGTTCATGAAGATATGTCCGGGTAGACTATGCAGCGACAGCAAAATTCATATATGCACCACCATGGACCGATCTTAATTCGAAGATCAGCACATGGTTTGGTTAAAACAAAATATTTCTTAAAGTTATTGATGAAAATCCAAAACCAACCAAAGGAGATCGACCAAAACATGGGTGGCCGATATGAAGATAAAACCAGACCACTAAGAAAGGGAAATGTTTATCTAATAGAGAGGTGTAATATAGAAACCAGCTATCACAGATTATGCCGAAGTTTCAGGGTAGCTAGCATATAGAAAATGTAAAAACAAACTATAATCTTCCCAGATAGACTTAAAAACTATTGTGAATTTCGAGACAAAAGCTTATACGATAAATAAAATAGGAGATTTAGGAGTACTGACCTTTTTACTGAGCGTAGTCCGAGGAAAGAGCGCCATATTTTCTCCAGCAAACCAGTAATCAGAAAGGCTTGTAGTAGAAACTAAACGCTCGAAAAAATCCAAGGACAATAGAACCAGGAAAAGTGTTGACAATATCGAAGATAATTCCAGGGAACAGATAAACAACCTTTGCGCAGGGGCTCAAAAGGAAATAAAGATAACTGCAGTAGTCCAGGGAGATATCCAATCTATGGGAATGTGTAGAAGTAATCTCAGTAGGGAGTAAAACAAGCCTTCAAGCGTCAGAGTGGAATCAGGTCCAAATCCCCGCCCCAGAATGCGTAGGGAGGGAAAGGCAGAGCCAAACCTCCCGAAAATACAAGGGAAAGGAATTTAAAGAAGGGAGCAATCTTTGAAATGTCAAAAAGGCAGATGGCAAGACGTCCAACAGCTTGAAAGCATGTAAGCCAGGTGGAGAGAAACATGAACGTGTCTCAAGAATGTGAAACAACGCATGCAAGGACACCACCTCAGGTCAAAACGATAGGTTCATCAACAAGCGGCAGGTGGAGAGTTGGAGAGCGTGGCAATAGACAGTGAAACAGCGCATGCATTGGTTCCACCTCCTTGCAAAAACGATAGGTTCATCAGCAGGTACCTGCAGGTAGAATTTTGGTTGGCCAGTAGCTAGGAAAACAAACCTGGTTGGTCGCCATCACAGCACTCCTCCACTCGGCGCTCACAATCGAATCAGCTAGTCCAATACTGATTCACACAAAACAATTTGTATATTGCATTCAAGACCAAAATACATCCTACATATATAGTGCTTATAAGATCCACAGATTTCAAACTAAAAGATTATTATTGAGAAAATCTCTCAATAAACTCCAACAACCAACAAATCAAATCTACCTATGCTAATGTTGCGTTATTTCTAAGTTATTTTTATAATCAAAGCCTACCTGGTTTATTATTTTTTATCAAATAAAATAATCAAACTCATCACCAATGAAATATAATATATTATATTAAATCATAATCACTGTTAGGAAATATACACTTGACGTCATAAAAGTGGGGTGCTGTGAAAGTGAACATTTTTAATGTCTTCGTAGGAGTTCAAATCCCCCCAGCAACATGTTTTCCCTTTGTGAGTTGCTTCTGCCTGTGTTTACCTGTGTTTGTGGTGGGGAGCAGGTGCAAGTCCTGGGCAACTTTGGAGGAAAAATATCCTCCACCGACCAGCTTCTAGACCAAAAGATTTTATTTGAATGTTACAAACTGGCTGCAAAAATTGTAAAACTCCCAAAATGGAGAATTGCCACATCAGGGAAAAAGGAAAATATATATATAGAGAGAGAGACTGACTACAAATCAACATAATCCATCTAAGCTCTTATTACCCAATCAAGCCAGCTAAGCCAACCAACATATGGGAGATCATTATAAATAGAATGGACTGCCTAGCATTTCAATTTTTTAACTTTGAATTCAGAAATTGAGGAAATATGCCTTGCGCATGCTATCATCCCACTCAAGCTTGCAAGTGGTTATGCAAAATGTTCATGAGACAAGTTTGGTCACAATTGTTTCTACCTCTATCGATACTACATAAGTGATTAAAAAAAAATAAATAAATTGCTTTCATAGCAGGGCATAAGTAAATTGGGTGCAGTCAAGGACTTCCATGAGATGCAGCCTACTATTATACATGTCATTTCCTCTTCAAGCTGTAATGAAGCACAATGCTAAGAATAAAATCATCCCCAAAAATCAGGGCTATGAAAAATCGTCACCATCCAATTCCCACTATATGTCTGAGCCCACCATATGACATATGAAAATGATATCCTGTTCAGCATATCTTAGCAGTGACTCTGCACTGGTTCTTCCAATCAAATGCTAAATGCATGCAGGAGACCTCCAAGCAATGCACTTTACTGGAACAATTGAAATCAAAATCCATTTCTTTGCTACCAAAGTAGTAGATTTGGCATGCATATGTGTATAAGTTACTTCACTTAGAATGGACAAACATTACCCCCTGAACAGTGCCCATCCTTGCAATGATGTTAAATTTTGCATGCCTTGATAGAATTTGCTATCAAGGATCATAGAGAGTATCTGGATTACGATGTGGCAAGCCACCATACAAATGAAGGTTCTTTATGACTTGAACAGGTGCTCCATGGGATGTACTTTGTAGTCTGTTAAAAGAGCAATTGCTTCTCACTCCCTGTGGTGGCAACGAATTCGCAGTTCCAAGGCCTCTTTACTATGCTATGCAAATATCATATTTGGAACATACTTTGCCCCTTTTGTCCCCCAGAACAGGTTCTCAAACTTCAGATAAATCTTCTACATTTGCGTGCAACCAATCACCTACAAGAAAAGCATGCACCTTCTTATTAACCTCAATCCAACTGCATCCAGGTGCCTTTTTAATGCCTCTGTCTTTCATTCTCTGGCGTATCTTTCTCATGTCTGCCCACCTGCCAGCAGCAGCATAGATGTTTGAAAGCAGCACATAAGGTGCTGAATTCGAAGGGTCCAGTTTAAAAATGTGCTGTGCTGCACATTCTGCCACCTCTATATTGTTATGAATGCTACAAGCACCAAGCAAACAACTCCAAACAAAAGCATCAGGTTCTATTGGCATTTTCTCTATCAAGTCTAGCGCTTCATCAAGATGCCCAGCACGTCCGAGAAGGTCAACCATGCATCTGTAGTGTTCAATTGAAGGTGTTATCTGATAGTGATTGCTCATGCGATTGAAGTATCCATAGCCCTCATCCACTAGACCTGCATGACTGCAGGCAGACAATACCCCGACTAAGGTAATAGCATTTGGGCCTATGCCATAATGTAACATCTCCTCAAAGAGTTTGAGGGCCTCCCTTCCAAAGCCATTGATGGCGTATCCTGCAACTATTGTTGACCACGTCACCACATTTCGTTCATGCATATTGTCGAATAGTTCACGTGCCTTCCAAAGGTTACCACATTTGGCATACATGTCAATGAGCGCATTAACCACCACTAAGTGAGACTGGAAACCAGTCCTAATTATCTTCTCATGGATTTCCATGCCCTGTTCCAGAGCCCCAATGTTAGCACACGCTGGAAGAATACTAGCGAAGGCCATAGAGTCCGGCTTTACCCCGGCCAATTCCATTTGATGAAAGAGCCTCAAAGCTTCTTCGCCGTGCCCATTCTGCACAAATCCCGCCATCATCGTTGTCCACGATAAGACATTCTTGTGAGGCATCTTCTGAAAGAGCATGTAGGCTTCATCAATAAACCCGTTCTGCGCAAACCCTGCGAGCATGGCATTCCATGAAACAATGTTTGGCCGGTACATACTCTTAAAAAGCTTGAAAGCCTCATCAACAAGCCCAATCTGCGCAAATCCCGTGATCATCGTATTCCATGACACTACATCCGGTTGACGCATTTCTTTAAAGAGTCCCAGAGCCTCATAAACGAACCCATTCTGCGCAAAGCCCGCCATCATGGTATTCCAAGACACCAAATCTCGACACGGCATCTGCTTAAAGAGCTCGTGGGCTTCATCAACCAGCCCATTCTGTGCATATCCTGCAATCATTGCATTCCAAGACACCACAGTTCTTTGACGCATTTCGTCAAACAATTCGCGCGCTTTCTCTAAACTGCCGCATTTGGCATACATGTCCAGTAGGGCGTTTGCCACAACAACATCGGACTGAAGTCCGCTTCTTATTATCTCATAATGAATCTCTATACCCTGCTCCAGATACCCCAGGTTGGCACATGCGGGAAGAACACTGGAAAACGTGAATTGATTCGGCCGAGCGCCCTGCCCCTTCATTTGGTGGAAGAGCGCCAGTGCCTCCTGTGCAGGCCCGTGCCTCGAGTAAGCTGCGATCATGGCAGTCCAAGAACACACATCCCGTTCCCGTTCCGCCATTTGGTCGAAAATTCTGCGAGCATCCACCACGCTCCCGCATTTGATATACATGTTCAAAAGTGTGTTTGACAGAAACGTGTCTGCCATGAATTCCCCCCTCTGGTTCATGTGAGCGTGGATTGTTTTGCCCTCTGATAAAGCCTTCCTTTCAATGCAGCCCTGCAACATATAAATGTAAGTCCATCTCTCTATGCTTATGTCTTTAACTTGCAATATGAGTAGCGCCTCCTTCCATCGACCTTGTTGGTAAAGTGTTCCCACCTCCAGGTCGTCCATTACAGTTACAGCCTTCGTAGAGGCATGTGCTTTAGGAGTGTTTATTGTTTTAAAATGAGGGTGAAACCGTCCGCCCACAAGCAATGACCTCATTTTTTTCTACTCATTGTTAATGGAGGAACGATTCCCATTGCAGTCGTTGTGTTCACAGCTACCCGCAGCAGATCTAGAGCCATTTCAAACATCGTCGTTGGCCCCTTATTTCTTACGGAACTGTCTAGTTCAATGGTGGATTTCCATTGGTGAAACACGTCCACGAAAACCTAAAGTAAATCTTCCTTGCTTTTATCTCTGTTTTTGCACATTATTTTGTCATCCAAATTGCACAACAGGATTTTGGTGGATGGTGGATGTCTGGTTGCAGGTTTGGTTGCTTTTGGCGGATGTCATGCAAATTAGCCCGAGGAGCACTGCTTTTGGGCTTTTAGTGGATGGCTTTCAGTGGATGTTGGGTTAAAATGAATGTGATTTATTTGAACATTGGTATTTTCAACTAGTAATGAATAATTGATTGGGTTGCTGTATCTCAAACAAGATTTTCATTTTTGTGTTGTTAGGTAAGATTTGGAGTATAATTCAAGCTTGACTATATTTAAATAAAAATATTTATATGAATAATGATGAGAATTAATGTCTTTTAATTAGAATTTCAAGTAAGTTTGTGATTTTTTGTTATTTAAAATAAATTTTGAATGCATAACTAGATTTAGCATTCTAAAAATGAAAAATCCCTCCTAGATTTTGTAAAATTAACCAAAAAAAAAAAAATCATTTAATGGATAACAAATAATTTAATAACTAATAATAATCATTCTAACATATTTAGAGAGACTTCCCTAAATAAAATAATCAATATCAAAAACATAACTCAATTAAATGGGATATCTTTTTAATATTGTATTTGAGTAATGAATTTTTCATTTAATAAATTTGTTTCGATGTAAATTCTATTTTTTCATTAGAATGTATATTTTAAGACGACCAGGATTTCCTTCTTTTCTAAAATATTTGTGAGGAAATTCCTCTCAAATATGGTAGAGATGTTGTAATTTCTTTTATAACATTTGGCTCAGTCAAAATAAAATTAGAAAAAATAAATAAATAAATAAAATTAAAAAACAAAAATAATAAATAAAAAATAAAGTTTAATAATTTAATTAATATTAAAGCAACTTAGATCCATCTTGCAATCTGAAAAACCAAATATAATCAAATCTAAAAAACTTATATTAAAAATTTTATACGAAACTATTTCATATAAAAACTATATTATTATTATTTTTGATAATATTTGTTTTAATGTAAACTTAATTTATAATTTTTTAAGTTTAATAATGTTACTTAATTTAACTTAGTCACATTATGTTTAATCCAAATTTGAGTATATTGTAGATTGCACCTTGCTTTGCTTAGGTGCAAACAAGAGTAGACAAATCTTTTCAAATCTGATCTCCCCATCATTTTAAAAAGTATATATTTATTTTAATCCCAAATGATGGGTCCAGCCCCCCTTGTCACACTTACCAACATTAATTAAAATGATTATGAATAGAATTAATGATGAATAGTTTGATTACATGTGATATTGGTTCATTTGGCGGTTGATTGAAATGATTTAATAATTGGTTTGGGGTCCGCACTTATGATTTGTACCTGCACTAATGGATATTGGACAAGTGTCCACTCCTCGGAATTGTCACTCCCGCTTTGGTATGAAGGTCTCAAACCCTATCTCCCGGTCATTTTACTCGTGAACTGTTGAGGTTTGAGGGTTCTGCAATATGGTTATTCTGCGCGGTTTTCTCTATATAATATTATGCTGCCTTTGGTACTCTGGCTCGGCTCTTGACCTGGAAACTTGTCAGCTTCTCCATCTGGTAATGAACTCTTGTTTGAACCTGGTTATTCCGTTATTTGTTTCTCTATCTGGCGCTTAATCTTTTTGTCGAATTATGGATTACAGTGTGCTTGCTGGAATCTGGAACTTCTCTGTGTACAAGTTGATACTGGTTATTTAGCTAGATTGTGCGACTCCTTTTGGTCTTGAATCCTTCTATGCGATTGTTCATTGAGTTCTCTGGTTATATTCCTCTGTTTCGTGGATAGGTTGCGGTCGCAGGGTCTCGGCCTCGGTTTCTTCCGCAATGTCAAGGTAAGATTTTGTTCTCTACTATCAGTTCTTTCTTCTTTTCACACTGTTTAACTGACGCACTTGCTCCTTCGTGAGCAGAGTGACCCTAGGTGGCTACAATGTAAGCACCATGTCTCTGCAAGGTAAATTCGAACCCTAGTTTCGTTGTTTTCTTCGGTCTTTACTTTCTCTGCCACAGATTACTCACAAACTTCAGTTGATGTCTGTCGTTGCAGGTATGTTCATCCTGGAGGGTTTTGACTTCGGTTCCTCGGTGCACTGGCTAGACCCGGGTAGGGTCGTTCCTTATTATTTGTGTTACTTGTATTATGTTCTTTGTAGGCTAGGGTTATAGCAGTTGGTTGTGATGACTTGAGATTGTTGTTAGTATGTATTTGTAGGCTGTTAGACTTGCTCTGTTCCTCTTGTGGGTAGTTGCTGTAGGTTTTGATTTACGATTAGGGTTTCTAAACCTGTATGGTATGATACCCCATCAAACCTTGTACAATGTTATTACATGGACTGTGTGTATATTTAATTGAGGTTTTGTGACTGTATATATTCAAATAGAGATTTTATGCTTATTTATAGATGAAACGGAGAGGGTTTATTCTTCAGAAGTACCTGTATGATTTGTCTGTCCTTACTATTCGAAAATGCTTGTGCCTTGTCTCTACCTTTGATGCTCGAATTATGTATAAACATCCAGGATTCCTTTGCGCTATTTTGATTGATAAATTCAGGGACTTTATGCCCTTGTTTCTGCAACATTTTCTTTAATTATGTCTGCAAGCTTGTTTTGATTTGTTGGCCTGCTTGAAGCAATACAAATAGAAACACATATCTTACATGCTTGTGGAATAAAAACAGAGAATGTACTTGTACTTTTACTGTTTAGGCGATTTAACAGAATGATAGATAGACAATTACTGGATATTGGAAAATAGTCTGTGTGCTCAAAGATATTTTTATTAGATTTCTCTCTCTCACCAAATGCTTGAATGCTCGAAACCAAAAACTTGTATTGTATTTTCCTGTAAGAGCAAGGCTCTTCTGCTCAATGCATTTGCCCCCTTGTTGGTCTGCCCGCTGATGTGTTTCAACACAAAGGTGAAAATCTGCAAATACTCCACCCAGTTGGCATGCTTGTGGTTCAATTTACGTTGTTGCATCACATATTGCAGCACTGAATTATTAGAAAATAACACAAATTCACTCCCCAACAAGTAATGTCTCCAATGCTTCAGAGCTTGGACAATAGCATAAAATTCCTTGTCATATGAGGAATACTTCTGCCTGCTTTCGTTCAACTTCTCGCTGAAAAATGCAACAGGTTTGTCTTCTTGGTTGAGTACAGTGCCAATAGTTGTACCACTTGCATCGCATCGAACCTGGAAAAGCTTTTTAAAATCTGGTAACCTTAAAATTGACCTTTCAGTTATTTTTCTCTTCAAGAGCTGAAAGCTTTCCTCTGTTGCCTTGGTCCAATAGAAAGGTTGACTGGTCTTTTTTATGGTGTCCAACATAGGCGTGCAAATTTCACTAAAATCTCTTATAAATTTGCGATAAAAACTCGCCAGCCCATGAAAACTACGTACCTCAAATAAGCTTTTCGAAGATGGCTAGTTAATTATTGCTACAATGTTTTCTAGGTCCACCTTTAACTCATTTTCTGCAATTACAAAGCCTAGATAAATCAATTCTCTTTGTGGGAAAGTACATTTTTTCAAATTTATCAGCAGTTTATTCTATTGCAATTTCTCCAGCACTCTTCAAACATGCTAAAGGTGCTCCTCTTTAGTCCTATTGAAAATTAATATGTCATCAAGGTACACTATCACAAACTTGTCGATGAACTCTTTCAGCATTTCGTTCATCAATCTCATAAAAGTACTAGGGGCGTTACTCAAACCGAACAGCATGACCAGCCACTCGTACATCCCTTCATTAGTCTTCATGGTTGTCTTCCACTCATCTCCTTCCCTGATCTGGATATGATGATAGCCACTCTTCAGATCAATCTTCATGAAGTATGTTGCCCCACTTAGGCAGTCCATCATATCGTCCATCCATGGTAGGGGAAACCTGTACCTAATGGTGATTTTGTTGATGACCCGCGAATCCGTGCACATCTGCCATTCTCCTCCTTTCTTGGGAGCGAGAACTGTTGGTACTACACAAGGGCTCAAGCTTTCCCTTATCGGCCCTTTATCTAGCAACTCCTGCACTTGTTTCCTGATCTCCTCATTATCTTTGGGGCTCATCTGATATGCTGCCTTATTTGGTAGGCTTGCTCTGGGTATAAAGTGGATATGATGACTGATGCTTCTTTTGGGAGGCAACTTGTCCTGTAAATCATCAACTACAATGTCTCTGAATTCCTGCAACATCTCTTGAATTTCTACAGGCAAATCAGACATTTCTGTGTGCAACATCACTATCTTTGCCCTCCTCACAATAGCATATTTCACTTCACTTTCCTCGATCTGCTTCACAAACTGTTTTCCACCTATTAACAATGCTTTCGTCCCGCTTGCTTCTGTTGTCTCCTCTTCTTTGATGGGTACAAGCATATGCTTGATTCCATCTTTAACAAAATTGTAGCAGTTCATTTTCCCATCGTGTACTACCTTCCGATCATACTGCCATGGTCTTCCTAGCAGTATGTGACACACGTCCATTGGCATAATATCACAGATAACTTTGTCTTTGTACCTGCCAATGTGAAACTCAACCTCACATTGTTCATCAACCAACAGCTGGTGGCCTTTCTGCAGCCACGACACCTTGTAAGGGGTGGGGTGCTTAATCCGCTTCAAACCCAACTTCTCCACCATCTCGGTGGCAACCAAATTATCTGTACTCCCACTGTCAATGATCAATTTACAACACTTCCCATGTGATTTGCAAACTGTTCGAAATAGTGCTTTTCGTTGGGTCTGTTCAGCTGTTTCTTTGGCTGGTTTCAGCAATACTTTGTTTAGAACTAAGGCCTCCCCTGTTTCCGCTACATTTTCTGCTTCTTGGGGCGGTGCCTCAACTTCCTTAGGATATGTAACAAACGTTCCTCTCTAGCCAGCTTGTTCTGCTTCAAGGCATTCAAAAGATCTGTGCCACCACTTGTGGCACCTGTAGCACTGATAGTTGGCTCCTCTACCTTAACCATTCCCCCTTCCTCGCTGATATGACCTGCTACCTCTAGTGTTGTCTACTTTCTTTGTTGTTCCTGAAGCCTTGGAGTTGTTGCCCTCTTTGTTATTACTGGCAGTTCGTCCTCTACCATAGGACTGTCCTCGTCCTCTGCCGGTTCCCCGTCCTCTCCTAGCATTTTGTTTTCTAGTAATATTTTCCCCGGCCTTCACAGCGCTTTGATAGGCTTCTTCTATATTTCTCAAGGAAAGAATGCTGATTTCATCCAGTATTTCCAGTCTCAAACCGTTTACATATCTTGTTGTCTTCTCCGGAGTGTCATCGGTATAACTAGCTCTTAATTTCACTTGGTAGAATTCTTCTGTATACTCCCTTTTGTCTTGAATTCTGCACTTGTCGGTAAAGTGCAACCTGGTAATCCTTAGGCCGAAATATGCCTTTCATTTTGGCCACCATCCTTGACCGCTTCTTTATCGGTAACTTGTTCATCCTCCTTCTCTTTACTTGGACATTATCCCACCACAGGGCTGTGTGCCCCTTCAATTTGGTTGCAGCGAACTTGAATCTCTAGTCCTCGCTGATCTCTTCACTTTCAAAATACTTGTCCAACGCGCTTACCCAGTCCAACAGAACTTCTGTGGACAGGCTGCCATCGTAGTTAGGAATCTCTGGTTTGGACTTGCTGCTGGCCAACAAGACCGACCTCAATAATCTCATCTCCGATCCTTCCTCCTCTGATTCATCTGTTGTAACTATGGCTTCTTCCTCGTTGTCATCTCCTATTTCTAGATCCCTTCTCCTTCCTGCCTCCACTGCCGCTAAACGAGCAGTAAGGATCCTTATTTCTTCCCTCAGTCCTTCGTCTACTGCTCTGCAGACACCTCTCCCACATCCTTGTCTTCCAACTTCCATATCCTGACACTTTCAATTTCCTGCTTTGATACGACTTGATGGGTCCAGCCCCCCTTATCACACTTACCAACGTTAATTAAAATGATTATGAATAGAATTAATGATGAATAGTTTGATTACATGTGATATTGGTTCATTTGGCGGTTGATTGAAATGATTTAATAATTGGTTTGGGGTCCGCACTTATGATTTGTACCCGTGCTAATGGATATTGGACAAATGTCCACTCTTTGGAATTGTCACTCCCACTTTGGTATGAGGGTCTCAAACCCTATCTCCCGGTCATTTTACTCGTGAACTGTTGAGGTTTGAGGGTTTTGCACTATGGTTATTCTGCGCGGTTTTCTCTATATAATATTATGATGCCTCTGGTACTATGGCTCGGCTCTTGACCTGGAAACTTGTCGGCTTCTCCGTTTAGTAATGAACTCTTGTTTGAACCTGGTTATTCTGTTATTTGTCTCTCTGTCTGGCGCTTATATTTCTGTCGAATTATGGATTATATTTTGCTTGTTGGAATTTGGAACTTCTCTGTGTACAAGTTGATACTGGTTATTTAGTTGGACTGTGCGACTCCTTTTAGTCTTGAATCCTTCTATGAAACTGTTTGTTGAGTTCTCTAGTTATATTTGTCTATTTTGTGGACTGGTTGCAGTCGCAGGATCTCGGCCTCAGTTTCTTCTGCAATGTCAAGGTAAGATTTTGTTCTCTGCTATCAGTTCTTTCTTCTTTTTACACTGTTTAACAGACACACTTGCTCTTTCGTGAGTAGAGTGGCCCTAGGTGACTGCAATGTAAGCACCCTGTCTCTACAACGTAAATTCGAACCCTAGCTTCGTTGTTTTCTTTCGGTCTTTACTTTCTCTGCCACAGATTACTCACAAACTTCGATTGATGTCTGTCGTTGCAGATATGTTTGTAATGGAGGGTTTTGACTTCGGTTCCTCGGTGCACTGGCTAGATCCGGGTAGGGTCATTCCTTATTATTCGTGTTACTTGTATTATGTTCTTTGTAGGCTAGGGTTACAACAGTTGGTTGTGATGACTTGAGTTTGTCGTCAGTATGTATTCGTAGGTTGTTAGACTTTCTCTGTTCCTCTCATGGGTAGTTGATGTAGGGTTTGATTTACGGTTAGGGTTTCTAAACCCGTATGCTATGACACCCCATCGAACCTTGTACAGCATTATTGCATGGACTGTGTGTATATTTAAATGAGGTTTTGTGACTGTATATATTCAAACAGAGATTTTGTGCTTATTTTATAAATGAAACAGAGAGGGTTTATTTTTCAAAAGTACCTGTATGATTTGTCTGTCCTTACTGTTCGGAAATGCTTGCGTCTTGTCACTACCTTTGATGTTCGAATTATGTATAAACGTCCAGGATTCCTCTGTGCTCTTTTGATTATAAATTCAGGGATTGTATGCCCTCGTTTCTGCAACGTTTTCTTTAATTATGTCTGCAAGCTTGTTTTGATTTATTGGCCTGCTTGAATCAATACAAATAGAAACACATATGCATACATGCTGGTGGAATAAAAACAGAGAATGTGCTTTCACTGTTTTAGGCAATTCAACAGAATGATAGATAGACATTTACTGGATATTGGAAAATAGTCTATGTGCTCAGAGATATTTTTATTAGATTTCTCTCTCTCTCCAAAAAGTCGAACCTCTTACAATTGCATTCTGTTCCTTTTCAATAATTGTATGGAAACTGTTTTCTTCTAACTATTGTTGGTTACATTCTGTTGGTTACATTTTTTTAGTTCCAAAAATTGTTTATTGTCCTACGTTACAATTTTGTAAAAGTTGACATGAAAATAAAAAATAATTACTTGCAACAGTTTAACTAATTAATCCTCTACCTTCCTAAATATTGTCCTTTACTAAATTAAAACAACATAAAAAAAGAACAACTACAGTATTCACTTAGCAATTTCCTTCTCAATCCTCTCAGAGACCAAACAACGTTCTGTCGTGATGACCCGTCAGCTAGATGCTCCTGCATCACCAAACCTATTAAACATAGGTAAAGATTAAAAATATAAAGAATCGAAAGCATAAACATGGTTATGACAAAAGAAATTTGAAGTCCAACATGATATATTTTTATCCGGTATAATTAAAGTTAAAGTATTGCATTTTTATGTCAAATTAATCTTAAAAGAATAAAATTCTATAATATTGAAGTCCCCACTACACCACATATTGGAGAATGAGATGTTTATTATATTTTTTTATCCATTTACATTTCATATACGTAGGTGGCCCACATTTTACCAACCTTTTTTAAAATGCAGTAAAAGAAGTGACACATTTAGATTTGAGCATTTTGCTACTATGGCATATCATCTTTCCCTGTATGTTTCTCAAGATGCATTTAAATATGAGGAGATTCTTTTGCACATATATCTAGTATCCATTTTTATTTGGCTTTAATGCATAGCTTCCATGCAACCAGAGGCATTTCTTTGCTTACATTATCATTGGAGCAATAGAATTCAGATACTTGTAAGTTGTGACATCAGTTTGAAACAACTAATAATTTGTTGTAAAATGAATTTCTCTTGTTAGATGGATTTGAAAACTGTAAGTTGGTGGTATGTTCTTGTGCCCCTTTAGGGTGTCATAGATTTATTTTTTATATCAAACCTTCTATTAGATAGTTTACCATCAAGTAATCTACCTAGGATCAATTACATACTTCCAATAAGAAAAATAAACGTATTTCAAATATTCAACATTTTTTTGTTGAAACGTCCACAATTGTAGTTGTCAAACTATTATAATTTAAATATATTTAATTTTTAATTCACATGTCAAATCAAAGGGTATAGTCTCTAAATAATACACCAAGGTGAAAATTATTTTGATTTTTCAATGAAATTGTTTTGTCTAAAAAATAAACTAGTTAGATACTGTATGGAGCCCTTTTAGAGTGAGTTTCTCATGGTTTTATTCAATGTTACTTCAATACACAATGATTTTTTTGTTTACATATATTGATTTTACTACAATTTTGGTGATAAATACAAGGAAATATTTGATCGGAGCATGCTTTTACCACATTTAATACTTATAAGTATTTTCTCTCTAAGAAAGTAATAGTGGAGGAAATCATAACAAAATCCTATAACATGATGTTAGGAGATCTACAATGTCCATTTATTATAATTTTAGTCTTTTAATGTTTAAAATGTTCAAATACTAAGTATTCATTCTTGTTAACATTAGTGTATATCTCATTATCCAAAGCAATGCTAATATATATATATGTATGGTAAAATGTACTATATCTTTAGATCCACTTGTATATATTAGATTAAGAAATAATAACATAAACCATATTAATTAATCTACTTTTAAGTTTTTATTGATAACATTCAATAGTTTTATTATGTTGGTCATCTTATATGTCTCATAAGATATCCTTAATCATATCTCATATATACAAATGCTATGACATGTCTAGGGCAAGGACATTTGATTTCAAGTTCCAAAGACTTTATTGTGAGTGTTCCATGCAATTTCAAACCAAGATTCGAGAATTAATAAGTCATTTGTGTGTTATGGTCATTTTGCCTTTTTCTTTCTTATGATAAATATGCAAAAATTTAACATAATTATGTTATTGAAGGGTAATTTTATAATCAAACATTTATTGGTAAAGGGTTAGTTTATTCAAAGAACATTACTATTGAAGTGAAAATTTTTAAACATAATGTTTCTTGATGTGGAGCATAAGAGCCCAAAACGTAAAAAAAAAAAGTGTATGATGGGTAAAGAGAAATCCAAATTCCAACCCTGCCCAGAGACAAACTAGGGAACATAGCAGGCGAGAGTTACGGATAAAGATAAATATAGAGCATAGACATTATGAGAAAGTTATAGGTAAAATCACAGTAAGCGAAGGAATGTCAAAATGTTCTGGTAGTGACATTGGTGTCTAACAAGGAGGTCCTTTCCTTTATCCTCCACTTTTTTCGGTTTGTGACATTGGTGTCTAACAAGGATGTCTTTTATCCTCCACTTTGTTCAGTTTATATATCAATAAGTTGGAAGCTTGGTTAAGCAAAGTAGATGGTTAAGGGGTTCACCTAACAAGCTACGTGGTAAAGTTGCTTCTATATGCAGATGACCTTATCTTAATCTCAAAAACAGTGCATGGATTAAGAGAACACTTAAAGGCCTTAGAACACTTTTTTGAGGAGGTAAGGATGCAAATGAACATTAACAAGACCAAAATCATGATTTTCTCTTTAAGTAGAAAAACAAGCCAAACACTTTTCTTTTCGAAGGTAGTCCTCTAGAGATAGTGAAAGAATACTTGTAGGACGAGGAGAATACAAGTAGGATGGAGAGCCTCATACTTACTCCAATATAGGTGCAGAAAAGTTGAACTTTGGGATTGGAAAACCAAGAAAACTTTTATTGGCTTGTTGGTTATGTCGGTTGTTCTCTGTGGTCATCAAGTATGGGAGAGCAGCATGTCAACTTGTAGC
Source organism: Pinus taeda (assembly GCA_000404065.3). Taxonomy (NCBI): domain Eukaryota; kingdom Viridiplantae; phylum Streptophyta; class Pinopsida; order Pinales; family Pinaceae; genus Pinus; species Pinus taeda. The sequence goes on from APFE031455411.1 coordinate 141,711, forward strand.
TAGAGGCAGTTAGAAAGAATATAGATGAATATAATTACTAGAAATCTCAAAGTTAAAGCCACAGTTATTTACGAAATCTTTTTCATTGAATCAAGCACTTTTCCATTGGAGGCGATGGCGATAACCAAGTTAATAAGCTATTTAAATAATACTAGAAACATGGATAACCAACATTGGCCCAAGATAGCTATGGAAGAGGGATTAGATTGTAGGAAGAAAACTTGGATGAATGCCTAGCACCAATGAGGAAATAAAAAAAATTATGATGGAAAATTTTAAGAATACCATGTGGACCAATCACAACGGGCGTAAAAAAACATACTACATCAAAGAGTTCAATCCAACTTGTGACTATGGTGAGAAAACATATTTAGGAGCAGTTATTAAAGGAAAAGCGAGGGTGCTAGTGGCACAATTGAGAACAGGGTCACATCACCTTAGATGTGAAACTGGTAGGTGGAAGAACCCCAAGGAAGTTTGGGAAGAGAGAACCTACATTTTATGCAATAAGGGTGTGGTGGAGATGGAATGAAACTTTGTCATGGAGTGTGCAGCATATAAGGACATATGCATTCAATATGAAAACAATCTAAAGGTTGACAGCATGCACCATCTATTTGAAAAAGATAAGATCAAGCAGATTGCTAACCTTCTAGTCAAGACTCATAGCTGAAGATCCAACATCAAAAGGAATATGCAGATGAGTTAAGGTTTTTATTCTCTGGGTCCTGTTAGAGTCAGTATTTTCATACTGTCATTAGTGATCAAAACTCCTCTTTTATATCATATTAGGGTCCCATTCTGAAATTTTTGTCATTCCACCTAGGTCCTCATGCAAAAATGTATTCATTGATGGTAGCCCAAGTCAAAAGCCTCACTCTCCCTTAAAAAATCAATACTTTTGGCCCACCTTCATGTTCTACTAAGCATACATCAATCATAAAAGCTCATTTTATCATATCTTTATGATAGTCAAGTCAACATGGAGTTTAGTCATTCAAGGTCTCATTAGGTCTTTAGGTTTTATTTTTCCAAGGTTCAATAATACACCATTTCACTGCATAAGGCCAGAAAAAAAGTATGAGAGTGAGCAAAATAATATCCCTTTTTCATTTAAATAGGATTTGCAAACATGTAACTATGCTTTCCCAAGTTCAAATTTTCATTCCAAGTATGAGTTTTAGTTCAAATTGTAATTTTATTCCAAAAAACAGAGATGTAATATTATTTTTTTATTTATGTAATTTTATGTTCATTATATGTAATGAGTTACTATTCCTAAAGCTGTCAACTCAAACTCTATGTGCCAACTTCATCCAAGCAAATTCAAGTGTAAAGAGTGCCAAACTCCATCATCATCAATCTGCAAAGAAGAAAATCAGAGTGTAAAGGGTAATTAGCAAAGTTTTCAAAAAGGTGGATTGAAACATTGGAAAGTGGGTTTTAAAGTTAAAAAATCAAATTCACCCAAGTATAAAGGCCTTCTTAGCATCACACTCAACTTCATTTGCCTCCTACCATCGATTGAGCAAACCCTAAGAGAGAATTTTTCACGATTCTAGGCAAAATTTGAAAAACAGAGCATGCATTGTGTGTTTCCTTCAGGCGTTGCACGTTGACTTCAGGCGCTACGCACACCCTTCAGGCATTGCACGTTTCCTACAAGCATTGCGCACTTTTCAGGCGCTACGCACTCCCTTCAAGCACTACACGTTTGTCCAAGAAAGCTAGAATCGCCTCCAAAGCTCCACCAAACTTGTATTCAACCTCCCACAAGTAAGTAACAGCTAAAGATAGCATGCTTCTTCCTCCTAAAGTCACACTTATGGTGTTTTGAAAGTTTATTGAAGATTTGGTGTTTTTCTCACACTAAAACCCTAGTATATCCCTTAAAACTATCATTTCACTCTTAATTCCCAAATTTCAACTCCTCTACCCTTTCATACACTCCCCTACACTTTCACTCCCTTTCCCTAAACCCTTTATCCCATACTCTATAACCTTTACCCCAAAACCCTAAGCCCTAGGTGCTACAACTACCCAGGCTCCCAAACCCCCAACATTGTAAACCATTCCCCATCCCAAAAATCTATCATATTAATACTCCCTATCTTCCTCCATTACATACATCCCTTTACCCATCTCCTTCAATTTCCCTTCCCCATACCCTACTCCTAAAAAACCACATTCCAACAACCTAATACCTCCCTAGGGTTTGATATTAAAACACCATGGCAGAAGAGGAATACAAACCATACGTGAGGGAGAAGAAACAGAGGTGAAGAAACCGCACAAAGGGGGTAGAATACTCAGATTTGAGCCAACAGATCTCAAGGAACTCTTGGCATCTCTAATGGCTGTGACATCCTTCAAATATCTTGGTTGTTATGATTTCTGTGAGAAAATTCAAGCAGTCCAACACCATCCTATGTTTACTAGACTCTTCATATCCAAACTCCATGAAAACCAAGTCACTCTAGCTAGTGTCACTTTTACTTTATATTCTGTCGTTATATCAGCTCCCACCAGGATCCCAGATTTTAGGGAGAAATGGTTTAAACAAGGTGAGTTGGAGAAACATTACTATGAGCCTTTCATCAAACCAAGGTACCGAAATGAAAGTGTAATATTCCTAACCTAGAATATTCCTCAAACCCCAGCTAAAACTCCAACCAAATATGTGCAAATGATATAATAACCCAGAAGTGATAAAATAACAGTGGAACAAGATATAATAATGTAAACCAGGAATATAAGCAGATACGCAAGAAATGCAGCGACAAATGCTAAGCCATTTTATTATACTGAGCAATAAATGAGTACAAGAGGTGATTAGATAGATGGCACCTCGACTTGCACAAGGAAAGTGAAGAAATACTCTCAGAATGTCAAGAATGGCCTCTCTGCGTGGACGTTGCTGCTGTGCTACTGCTGCTACTAGAAAAAAATGATGATTTGGGGCTGCTCCCCTCCTCGTAAAAAGTTGAAACTCTGGATTTGGGCTCTACTCAAGAAACCCAGAAAAAACCCAGAAAGATTTCCTGAGATGGCCTCACACTAATCTGTGTCCCAGTTGCTAGAAAACTGTCGTGCTGCTGGAAATCGAATGAGGATTTGGGGCTACTCCCCTCCTCAGAAAAGGCTGAAACTCTGGAATTAGACTCTACTCAAAAAACCCAGAAATCTTTTCTGAAATGGCTGACCCCCGAAAATCACCCCCTTGGGGTTCTGCGTAGTTCCTCAAAGACGAGGATGAAACTGCTGTTGAAATGCTAATGAAATTGTTGTTGAAATGCTGATGAAACTATTGTTGGAATGCCAATGGAAATAACTTGCCTAAGCAGGCACTCGAAGTTCCCAGGGGCTAAGAGTGAGATCTTTGAACGAAGACACTCAATGCACTAAACGGTGCTGCAAACTAGCTAAAAAGCCAGCATGTTCTAAGTCGAAATGACTATCACAAATGCTCATAACCAGAATGATCCCAAATGAGGGGGTTCCTCTCTATTTTATAGCCTCTGCCTCTCACAATCCCTAGGCTCACTTTCTCCTGCGTGATCCCCTTCTTACCATGTGTTCCTTCCCTCCTGCGCAGTCCCTCCATGTGTCTGTGTGGGCCCCATTTCTGTGTCCCCCTTTGGCCCCCTTGGTTCCCCCTTAAGTCACAACGTTGTGCTACCTAGGAAGTGACTTTTTATTCTAAAGTGAGTTATGTTCCCTCGTCCTCACTTTTTATTTACAAATAACTATAGAAGGCAAAAATCGAACAAAATCGAATATTCCAATTAGACATAGCTAATTAGGAATATTATAGTCTCCCCTGGCAAAATGTTGCTTGTCCTCAAGCAACTAAAGTGATGGATGTTGTAAGATCTCATCACTCTCCCAAGTGGCATCCTCATCCAGAAAATTCTTCCACCTCACCAAGAATTCCCGGACCATCCTGCTCCGCAACCGTCTCTCCCTAGAGTCAATGATAGCCTTCAGCTGCAATACCAAATGCCCCTCCTCATCCATGGGTGGTAGCTCATCTGTCATGGTCACTTGCTGCCCCAATGCCTTCTTCAGGCATGATACATGAAAAATGTTATGAATCTTGCTGCCTTGGGGCAGCTCCAACTCATATGCAACCTGTCCAATCCTGCGTATCACCCTGTATGGCCCATAAAAGTGGGGCTTGAGCTTGTCAACCCCCTTTTGCTTCAGTGATGACTGTCGGTATGGCTGTAATCATAGGTAGACCATGTCCCCTACCTCGAACTGCCTCTCCACCCGACTGCTGTTGGCATACAACTTCCGCTGGTTCTGCGCTGTAGCCATGTTATCCTTGAGAGCTCGGAGGATATCCTGACTCTCTTGGATCCAAATCTTGGCTCTAGGAGCCCTGCTATCACCAAACATCACGTCGACAAAAGATAAAGGATGATACCCATATAAGGCATAGAATGGTGACATACCAATGGAGATGTGATGTGAAGTATTGTAGCAGTACTCCCCCAGATGCGGCCACTTCAGCCATGCTCGCTGTTGCACACTAACATAGTTACGCAAGTAGCCCTCTAGCCACTTGTTAACTATCTCTGTCTGCCCATCCGTTTGTGGGTGATAGCTGGTACTCGGTGTCAACTCCGTCCCTACCAATCGGAAAATCTCCTACCAAAACTCGCCCATGAAACGACTGTCCCTGTCACTGACGATGGTCTTAGGAAGACCATGTAGCCTGAAGATCTCCCTGAAGAACAGCTCGGCCACCTGTGCTGCTGTATAGTGTGCGGATATGGCAAAGAAATGTGCGTACTTCGTCAGTCGATCAACGACGACAAAGATACAATCCTTGCCCTGTACCGTGGGCAACCCTGTGATGAAGTCCATTGAAATGCTCTCCCATTTCCGCTCCGGAATGGGAAGAGGCTGTAATAAACCCGCGGGATGGCTCATCTCTCCCTTGTTCCTCTGGCAAACATCGCACTCCCAGATGTGCTAGAGCACGTCCTCCTTGAGGCCCTTCCATGAGAACCTCTCCCTAATGGCCTTGTAGGTTTTGGTAAACCCCCGATGTCCTGCGAAAGGTGAATCGTGTGATGCCTGGAGTACCTTCTTCTTGAGCTGAGACCCTCAATCAAAAAGATTCGGTCCCTGTAATAGATAATCTCATCGACCACCCTGTACTTGTCATCTGCCACCTGCCCATCCAGAACCTCACATGCAAACTTGTCCTTGGAGTACTCTACTAAGAGACGAGCCCTCCAATCTGTATCCAAGCTCATAAGAGACAACGTGGCTGGTCTACATGAAAGGGCATCTGCTACCACGTTGTTCTTACCCTTGACATACTCAATGTCAAAGTCATATGCTTGGATCTTACTGATCCACTTCTACCGCCTCTCCTGTAGTTGCTTCTGCTCCAAAAAGAACTTGAGGCTGTTGTGATTAGTCCTCACCCTGAACCTGTTGCCTACCAAATACTGCTAGTACTTAGCCAATGCATACATGATGGCCAACATCTCCTTGTCGTATATGGAATACAACCTCTCGTGCGGAAGGAGCTTCTGGCTCTCAAATGCTAAAGGGTGACCTCCCTGCATCAACACTGCGCCAATCCCCTCTCCCGACACATCACACTCCAAGACAAATGGCTGCGTAAAATCTGGCAACGCAAGCACTGGGCAGCTGCTCATAACCTCCTTGAGCCTGTCAAAGGCTCACTGCGCTGTATTTGACCAACTGAATGCCCCCTTCTTCGTCAATTCTGTTAGGGGTGCAACAAGCTGTGGGAAACCTTTGACGAACTTCCGGTAGTAAGTGCAAATGCCAATGAATCCTCGAAGTTCCGTCACGTTTCTCGGCTCCGGCCATTCCTTGATGGCCTTGATCTTCTCCTCGTGGACCCTCACTCTGTCCACCCCTATGATGTGTCCTAGATACAACATCTCTGTCAACCCAAACTCACACTTGGAGAGTTTGGCATAGAACTGCTGCTCCTGTAAGATATGCAATCCTGTTTGAATGTGCTGGAGATGCTCCTCCCAAGTCCTGCTGTAAATGAGAATATTATCGAAGAATACCAACACAAACTTCCTCAGGTGACTACGGAAGATGTGATTCATGCAGGACTGAAATGTAGCGGGGGCGTTGGTTAGCCCAAAAGGCATCACCAAGAACTCAAAGTGCCCATAGTGACACTTGAAGGTGGTCTTGGGAATGTCCTGCTCCCTCACGTGAATTTGATGGTACCCAGATCTCAAATCAATCTTTGAGAAGAATTGTGCTCCCCTCAACTCGTCCATCAACTCATCGATCCTGGGCATGGGGTACTTGTTCTTAGGGTCTTCTTGTTCAGGGCCCTGTAGTCAATGCACATCCTCAATGCACCGTCCTTCTTCTTCACCAACACCATAGAAGAAGCAAAAGGACTTGTGCTCGGTCGAATGTGCCCAAGAGCCAACAACTCCTGGATAGCCTGCTCAATCTCGTCCCGACAGGCCTTGGGGTGCCTATAGGGGGTGGTGATCACTGCCTGGATGCCCTGCTCAAGCTCGATAGTGTGCTCAAACCCCCGATCCAGTGGCTGTCTTGGTGGAATCTCTCCAAACACTATGGCGTATCGATCAAGGATGGACTAGATCTCTGGATGTACCGTCTGCCCTGTAGTCCCTGCCTCTGATTCACGCGGCTCCACATCCCACTCTATGTCTCCCTTCCGGAAGACTGCCTCCATCCGATGAGCCGACACGGTCTAAGGCGGATATGTGTGTTGTCCCCGTATCTTCTCATGCCTCCCTGTCTTCTTATCATCCCACTCCATCTCTAGGGTCTTCCAATCCGTCGTGACCTTCCCTAGAGTAATAAGCCACTGAACACCCAGTATCATGTTGGTGTTCGGAATATCGACCACGAAAAAGTGGTCAGTCAATGTGTAGGTGCCCATCGTCACTAAAAGCTCTGGAACATAACGAGCACATGTCATGGTCTGATCTCCTGGAACCAATATTGAAAACCCATCGAAGCTCTTTGTTTGAATACCTCTCTGCTCAACCATTTGTGCATCGATGAAGTTGTGGGTTGCTCCACTGTCAACAAAAACTGATACGCGCTGGCCACGTACTGTCCCTCGTATGCGTAGCATCAGAGACTTGGGAACTTCCCGCAACGCTGCTCGGGCCCCTCCGGTGGGTGCAAAAGATGCACCACCTGCTATTGGTGGTGGAGGTGGCAAAGGTCCTTGTATGGCGTGGCTATCCCCTGCCTCCATATCCTCCTCTTCTCCACTGCTCTCGGAGAAGACCTCAATAAAATGTGCTTTGCTAGCAGCACATCTATGTCTTGATGCCCATGGCCCCTGATAGGTGAAGCACAACCGCTTCTTCTTCAGCTCCCTCCTGGCATCGTTGTCAAGCTATACTCGTCCTGGATTCCCCTTTGGAGGAGGAATCTTCACATCCTTCCCCTTAGACTGAAAAGTCTGTCTGGGAGCAAGGTGTTTGGGTCCTGGGTAAGACATCCTGTAAGTTCTGGGTCTTGCTGATAGTGTCCTGGAGTGTGGCTAGTTTAGTGGATCGGACTAAACCCCGAAGTGGCTCTGCTAACCCCTCAACATACATATAGACCCTCCGTGCCGTGGATAGGTCTAGCACCATCACTGAGACTCTCAAGAAATCTGCAATGTAGGTCTTTGGGCTCCCTGTCTATTTGAGCCTCGTCAGCTCAACAAAATGTTACTCTGGATCCCTCCGATCAAATCGCTCCATCAGTCTCCTGGTAAACTCGGCACATGTCATCACTGGGGAGTGCCCCAGTGTAACCATTCCATGAAACCACCAATCTTGGGCCTCGCCATCCAAATGTAATGTTGCCACCTTGATGGCCTCTGCCTTCAACATCTGGTTAAGCTGGAAATAAATGTCCAGCTTCTGCACCCAAGACTTTGCCGAACTGTTTGATGAGCCATCAAACGTAGGCAAGTGGAATCTACTTGCTGCACGGTGGGTGTCACCATCATGGTAATGCCGGTACCCTCTGTGATGGTCGTGGGGTCTACTATCCTGCTGGAGCTGAACAAAATCTTTGAATGAGAGGGCTTCCCTGAACTCCTACCCATAGGCCTGGTACTCTGCAAAATAATCGGCCATATGTCCGGGCTCTGCCTCCCGCTGGGCTACGACCCTCGTGTCTGCTCCTAAGAAAGTGGGCATGGTAGAGCATGTAGGGGCATGTGAGGCCCCCTGTTGCGCAGTATCACGCTGCTCTGGAAAGTGATGGGATGCACTTGATCCCTCACCAATCTGAAAAACTTGCAGGCTCTCACGCTGTTTGGCCTCTATTGCTGTGAATCTTTGCCCCATCACCTCAATCTGCCTCAACAGATCTTGCACTGATTTGAGGAGCATATCCGCAAATCTCTTCTCGTCCTCGTTGGCCATCTGTTCTGCGTCCACTATTGGCTCTCTCTGTTTTGAGTCTACCACAGGGTCCTCCTGTTCTGCGTCCACAACAGGAACACAGTCTCCCTCCCCGTAGGTATTCTCCAACCTACGTCCAGTGCCTTTGTACCTCCTACCTCTGTAACAAATGTAGGGTTTTTCCCCTGGTGTCATAGATTGCTAGCTCCATAGGCTGACCCAGATCTATGCTTTGATACCACTGTAATATTCATAACCCAAAATATTCTTCAAACCCCAGCAAAAACTCCAACCAAATATGTGCAAATGATATAATAACTTAGAAGTGATAAAATAACAGTGGAACAACATATAATAATGTAAACCGGAAATATAGGCAGATACACAAGAAATGTAGTGAGAAATGCTAAGCCATTTTATTATACTAAGCAATAAAATGAGTGCAAGAGGTGATTAGACAGATGGCACCTCGATTTGCACAAGGCAAGTAAAGAAATGCTCTCAAAATGACAAGAATGGCCTCTCTGCGTGGATGCTGCTGCTGCTAGGAAACAAATGATGATTTGGGGCTGCTCTCCTCCTTGGAAAAAGCTGAAACTCTGGATTCGGGCTCTACTCAAGAAACCCAGAAAAACCCAGAAAGCTTTCATGGAATGGTCGACCCTAAGAAAAAACACCCTCTTGGGGTTCTGCGCAGTTCGTCAATGCCCTGCGTTGCCACTGAAGAAAACTCCTCTAAACTCTGCTTGAAACCCTGCCAAAAATCCTCCAATGAGACAAGAGCTGGACCCTTGCTCAATCTCCCAGCATAAATCCACTTGCAAAACCCCAATCCAACACTACAACCAAAAAGAACTCCGTCCCTCTTCCAGTGCTGCGCAGTCCTCCAAAATGCTGCTGGAATGTTGATGAAACTACTGTTGAAACACCAAAGGAAATACCTTGCCTGAGCAAGCACTCGAAGTCCACCGGGGCTAAGGGTGAGATCTCCGAACGGAGACACTCGATGCACTAAACAGTGCTGCAGACTAGCTAAACAGGCAGCATGCTCAGAAGTCGAAACGACTAGCTCCAAATGCACATAACTGAGTGATCCAAAATGAGGGGGCTCCTATCTATTTTATAGCCTCTGCCTCTCACAACCCTAGGCTCACCTCCTCCTATGTGATTCCCCTCTTGCCATTTGTTCTTTTCCTCCTGCGCAGTTCCTCCATGTGCCTGCGTGGGCTTCATTTTTGCGTCCCCCTTTGGCCCCCTTGGCTCCCCTTTAAGTCACAACGTTGTGCTACCTAGGAAGTGAATTTTTATTCTAAAATGAGTTATGTTCCCCCTTCCCCACTTTTATTTACAAATAACTATAGAAGGCAAAAATTGAACAAAATCAAATATTCCAATTAGCCATAGCTAATTAGGAATATTACATCCTATTTCCTTGCGTTGTGGTTTGGTCTCCCTATGCAGGGTCCTAATCCTCCAGAGGGCCTCATTGGCGCATATAGGGTGAGCGTTGAGAGCCATGGGCCTTCACAACAAGAAATTGCACTTCATGGATCCCCACAACCATTCAGAGATTGCTCGTAGTTCACTTAGTGGACGAGGAGGATGCACTTGATCCATCATGGCGAACTAGCCCTAGGTCTACACCATACACTTGGCAAATGATTCAAGACATCTACGATGATGTGGCATCTCCTACATTATCATGCCAACCCTTGAGGGTGACCTACAAGCATCTTCGATTTGTTTGGAGACCCATTTGGACACTTTTGTACCCCCACAGTCATTTGAAGCACCACAGGACCCAGACTATTCCAAGGGGCCAACCCCTTGTCCACTAATTTTGAGGGTCCTATTCTTCATTGTAGCACCCATGGACCTCATTAGGCCTCTTAGAGAGCCCTACGACATGCATTGATTATTATTTGACTTCTTGAGAGGCTTACTTTTTCATTTGTGAGCTAGTTTGGTGGGTTTGTCACCAAAAGGTTGTATTATTAGCACATTATTTATTTTTGGGGCTTATGTAGGCCAAGGAGGCTAATTCGAACTCCTTAAATGTGTATAAATACAAGTGAGGTGAGATCATTTCTCATCATCACTTTGGATTGGATCTCTCTCTTCTTTAGAGAATTTCACACTTTTTTCTAGAGGATGAATTGGAGCATTTATGATGAATTTTGATGTATGGTTATGGTCTAACTTCTCTTGGAGGTTCTCTATTGTCATTTGTGAATGGTTGGATATACTCTACTGCATGTAAGTACGAATTTTTGATATTCTTGTTACTTTTGTCATATATGCTGGATGGGATTTTCGTTGTTTTAAGGCTAATTGCTGCATGCAAATTATCGCTGAATATTGTGGGATTGTCTTTATGATAACGTTCTCTCCATGTATTGGGCCATGTAGTGTGAGTGAAATCTCCTAAGGGTAAAATCAAACCTTGATAAGCTATTCCTCTTGTGCATTTGAAGTATAAAAGCTGCAAGATTGCTTTCACTTGACCTAGAGGGTTTGTAAAGTAATTTTGGGGCCTCCTTGACTAGGAACCAAGAAATCTTACACATAATCAACATTGACTCCATTCTCCTAAGGATTAAGGCACTGATCTACCAAGGGTGGTCACCAAAACACTTATTGTTTCACATTCTCCCAAGTGTAGCCACATTGGGGTGCTTAGGGCATCAATTTGCCGACAAGTTATCCATTGAAAAAGTTTGATCTCCTAGGGCCTCTTGCACTAGCCTTTCCTCTAGCCCTCCTCCAAATTTGAAGACATTCCAATGAGGAAGTTGGGAGAAAAGACAAGCCCTAGTGCCGCGACCAAAACTTGCCTTGCTATCCCCAAGCCTAGCACTTCCAAGTGTCAAAGAAACATCATTGAGTGAAATACTTTATTTGATCCTTCCCCTTAGGGACCAAAACTTGCCTTGCCATCCCAAAGGCTAGCACTTTCGAGGGTCAAAGCAACATCATTGAGTGAAATGCTTTCTTTGATCCTTCCCCTTGTCTAGGTTAAGAATATCATTGATTATTTCATCCCTTGCTCGTACCCTAGATCGGGTCCACTTGGCCCCGTGCGTTTCCGCTCCTTCAAAGGACCATTCTTCAAGAACCATTTGGGATACCAATTCTAACAAGGATTTAGGATGTGAGGAACTTCTTTCAAAGCCTATTCCCATACACCTAATCCCTAAAATTCTCTTCCTTTCCCTAGAAGCACATAGTACCTTGCTTAGAAAGCAAGCAAGCTCCATCCAACAAAACGTTCTGGGAAAGGGTCTGGGTCACTCATATCCATTGACTTATCATTCATTAGTGTGACTCCATATATATCGAGTGTCCTCCCATCGATGAAAGTCCGTAAATAGAAGGGAGCCTTAGCTGAGGTGACAGTGCGCTAAGACTCCATCTGTTGCCCTTGGCCTAACATATGCCCTTTAGGGATTCCCCTTAGGTCCCTTGTTAGTTTGAGCGGTAACAAGCATATCATTGCAACATATGTTAGTCAAACCCAATGACACACACATTCATACATCTAACATATTTGATTAGATGGACACACATATGCCTAGGGTTCCATTCAATTAAATTCCCTCAATTGAATTGTGCAATTCCTTTAGGCTGATCATTTGAATGCATGCAACCCCTGTACACTCAAGACTGGTCTACAACTGATGTTACACCGCCCTGGAATCTCCACTTCAACTGGGTAACTCAAATTCTCTGCATGCACTAGCTAATTTGGGTTGATTGATCAGTTAATTGGATGATCATTGAGTTTGACTGAAGTCCCACTTCTTAACTGACCTTCCACTAGTTCCTCCAAAATTTGGAACTAGTTTAACTGAAAACAATCTGAGATAACTAACCTTGATTGCTACAAATTAGCAATCACACATGCATAACTGAACTCTAACTCCTCCAACTCGAATTTACTGAGTAAACTGGGTGACACAAGCCATGTCACACAAGTTAACATCATCCAAGTTGTCTGCTGATGTGGAAATTTGAATTTTCTCAATTTAATCAAGGCAAAATCAAATTGAGAGTTTCTTGCTACATTTTTCAACACTCCCTCTCAGCAAGAAAGGGATTATCAACCACCCCTATCCTGCACCTATGGAACTCAAACTTCCCTCTTGACAAGGCCTTTGTCAAAATATCAGCATGTTGTTCCTCTGTCGGAATGTACTACAACAACATTATTCGCCTCTGTGCACAGTAGATCACAGTTGGATCCATCATTTGACCAAACAATCCAACAAGTATCTTTCTCATCTAGATCGCCTCACATGCTGCTTGACTGGCAACCATCTATTTTTCTTCTGTTGAGCTGAGTGCCACAGATCTTTGCTTCTTGTTGTACCAAGAAACAATTGCGGACCCAACACTAAAAATTCCACCTAATGTACTCTTTCGGTCTAATGGACTCTGCACCCAATCTTCATCTGTGAAGCCACATAGCTTCACTCCCTTCGTCTGTTTGTACCATAGTCCAAACTAGGTAGAGCCTCTGAGGTACCGTAGGACATGCTTAGCTTCCCTCGAAAATAATTTGGTTGGCCTAACCATAGCTTGGCTCAGTTGGTTGACTGCATAGCACATATCTGGTCGTGTGTTCAAAAGATACATTAGTGAACCCACTAACTCCTAGTAAACAGTAGCATCCACTTCCTCACCTGAAGTGGCATCCTCTTTCCTCCAATTGGTCGCTAGAGGTGTCTCCATGGGTTTGCAACTGTCCATGCGGAACCTCTGAAGTATGTCGTTGGCATACTTTCCTTGAGTGACAAATAGTTCCCCATCACCTTTCCACACTTCCAATTCGAGGAAGTAGTGCATGAGACCCATGTCCATCATTTCAAACTCATTTGATCAACTACTCATCACCAGTTAAAATCAAGTCATCAACATATAAAACAATAATCAACAATTTACCTTCTACCAAAATATGATAGAGGTTTGCATCCGCTTCACTTTTGGTGAAGTCCAAATCGGTGAGATAGCTATCGATCCTGGTGTACCCAGCACAGGGTGTTTGGTTGAGACTGTACAATGCTCACTTGATTCTACACACATGAGACTCTTGAGAAGCGTTCTAGTTGCTCGATATACACCTCCTCAATAACTCCATTAAGGAATGTTGTTTCATATCCATCTAGTGGATCTTCCACCCCATCCGTGCAGCTAGAGCAAGAATTGATCTAATGAATGAGTACCTCACTACAGGAGCAAAGGTCTCCTCATAGTCAATCCCCTCAACTTGCGAGTACCTCTTGGCCACAAATCTAGCCTTTTATTTTTCTGTGCTTCCATTTGCTGCATGATTTACCTTGAAGATCCATCTCAAATCCACAAATCATTTGTTTGTTGGGCTTGGGACCACTTCCCAAACACTGTTCTTTACAATGGTTTCGTATTCCTCCACCAGTGCATCAACCCATACTAGTTGCTCTACTAATTCCTCGAAAGAGGATGGATCAGTGTCTATAATCTATGCATTAGAGCCATATAGCTAGTGTACCGATATGGTGACCTCTACCTACGCTAATTTGAAGGAGCACCCACATTCTCCCTCACATCTTGCACAAGTCTGCTAGCTTCCTTGGTCCTTTTCCTGCCTTCTTTGGATGGTTTTGCTTGAGTGGCTATCTCCACTCTCTGCTCCTCAACTTGTGGCTGCTCCACAACTTCTTGAGGTTCCTCCTTTGGAGCTAAAAGCTCTTCTTCTAGTGGGATCTGAAGCTCCCTCTCAAGAGAGCATTGCATGGCTTTGTCTTCATCAAATTTTACATCCCTTCGCACAACTGTCATTCTGAGGGATGGCTAGTACACACGGTAGTTGTGGGGAGTTTCTGTGTAACCCACAAATACCCCCAATTCTGCAGTCGACTCTAGCTTTTTCCTTGATTCTTTGGAGACATGGCAATAAACAGAGGCTCCAAAAATCTTGAAGTGCGACACATCTGACTTTCTCCCCGAGAAAGCCTCCTCCATTGTAATCATGCCAAGAATTCGATGAAGACTCCAGTTCTGCAAATAGACTGCTGTGTTGCATGCCTCGGTCCACAAATGCAGAGGTAGGCCTTGATCATGCACCATTGCCCTTGCTGCTCCAATAATCCTACGGTTCTTCCTCTCAGCCACCACATTTTGCTGTGGGTTGTGGGGTGCTGTCAACTCTTGTCGAATGCCTTCTTTTACACATACATTTTTAAATTCAGTCTGACACGTACGCACCTCCATTATCCCTCCTGAGAGCCTTCACTCTCTTGCTCGTTCCTTTCTCAACCAGTGCCTTGAATTCTATAAACTTAGAGAATGTCTCATTCTTCTTCTGCATGAGGAAGATCCAACATTTTCGTGAGAAGTCCTCAATAAAAATGACAAATATTTGTGCCTAGCAGTGGAGGCTATGGAGAAAGATCCACAAACATCAGAGTGGATCCTTTCAAGGATTGCATGTGCTTTGTTGTCCCAATCATTGAAGGTGGCTTTTGTGTACTTCCCAAAGTATATCGTTTGCATACATCTTGCTACTCTAGTGCTCCTTTGGGGAGGCATGTGGTTATCTGCTGCACGATCTTTGAAGCGCCATGATGCAAATGGTTGTCTTCTATGCCAAAGTTCACCGACATCGTGGCTCTACACCTTCTCCGCCTTTGTGGTCAATGCAACACAATCCTCCACATCTAGCTTGTACAAGTTCTTCACACGAACCCCGATCTGCTTCACTTGTTTGGTGGCTATGTGTCTCAGGAATGCCTTTTTTTATTGAAAATCACATCATATCCACGGTCTTCCAAACTGCAACAAAGATGATATTTTTCTTTAGGCTCGGAACAAACATGACATCCTTGAGCCTGAGCAGTGAGCCTGACTCCCTCTAAAAGGTGATTGTACAAATCCAGGTCGCTCTTCTGTCATCCCCCATCTCAATGTGCATCTACAAATCTTTCTCCTCCAGGTCACTAGAAAAAATCTCTATCGCTGTCATATGGAATGATGCACCCGAGTCCAAGTACCAGACGCTCCCCATCACTGTGCTGGCCATGCATGCAATGAGGGTAAAGTCAAGCTCGAATTGTGAAGCCAAAGCTTCACCTACTGTTCTTGCTAAGGTCTTCTTACTTGCCTTCTTGAGTGGACACTTCGTGGCATAACGACCGAATTCATGACTATGGAAGCATTTAATCTTTGTCAAATCTTTCTTCTTGCCCCCTTCACTGAATTCTGACTTGGATTGGGATTTCTTCCCTTTTCCCTTCTTTGCCTTTCTAGCCAATGCAAATTTTTCTTCATCCTCACGCTTGGATGAAGTCCCATCTCTGGCATTCTGGCTTATTTCCTCCTGCACCAAGTCGGACCATAAGTGTTCCCAACTCGATAGTTTCTCGCTCCCATTCACCGAATCTTGACAACTATGCTAGCTCTTGGGAAGGTCCAAAAGGGCTAAGGTTACTAAGTCTTGTTCAGGGACATTAACACCGACCTTGCCAAGTTCGTCATGACATTGCGTAAACTTGCTCAAATATTGTGGAATTATGTCATTCTTTTGCATCTTGACACTGAAGTTTATCCTTGAGCGCCAACGTCCTGTGTTCACTACTATTCTCGAACAATTCTGTTAGTAATCTCCACATCACGGACGAAGTTTCTTTTCTGTGGAGATTCGAGACAATATGATCCCTTTCTCTGCCCAAGATGATTCTCCTTGCCTTGGCAACATCTTGTTGAAAAATGTGTAACTAGGTTTGGTCTTTATAAATATGAAATGTACTTTTTGATTCTTGTAAATTGTAAAATGAAAGAAAATTATTATTATTATTTTTGGAGCATGGGTTTCATGCTGAAGGTCTTTTATTTTATAGGTCAAGCACCCATTGAGTGCTTCTAGGGTTTGTCCTAGGTCAAGAAGTTAAAAGAGTCATTGTCATAAGTTGAAGACACCTTCAGGCACATTGTAACTTGTAAAGAAAATTATTTTTGTCTTTAAAAGTGTCAAAATACCCTTCAAGACCAAGTCAGCCTGGTAGCTGGCAAGGTGGCCTAAAATGACGAGCCACATCCCTCTTGAGGAGCTTATATAAAGGAGGAAACTCGACCTCTTTGAAACACATTCATCTCTCACTCATTCAAGCAACAAAAGAGGAAGAAGAAGGTAGCAAAGAAGGAAGAGGATGAAGAAGACGGGGTTTTGGGCTATTTTTCTCTCACACGTGCGAAGGAAGGCTAGGGTTTTTGCAGCATATCTAGGGTTTTCCTCTACAAGTTTGATCTTGAAGAAGGGAGGGTAAGAAGGTCAAGCAAAGGTCACAAGAAGCCATCCTCAAGCACCAGAAGTTAGATAAAACCAAGCAAAGTTCTAAGGAAGCCTTAGAAGGCTAAAATGAAGCTCACACGTGTGGCAGCGACAACTGTAGGAGGGCTGAAAATTTCAGGTCTGCAGTCAAGGCCGAAATTCTTCAGTTGGGGGTCGAAGTTGTGCTATTGGAATAGATTTGACTGGGTTTGACTTGTTCAAGGAAAGCACATCATCCAGAAAGGTTGGACTTGGTCTTGGGGCGTATTGGTCTTGGTCTAGAGGTCTTGGAATTCGTCAATTGAAGAATCTATAAGGAAGAGGAGGTTTACGGGTTTTCCTCTCAATTGGAGAGGTTTTGGTGTTGGCTTGCAACCTATATTGTGTGTTCTTGTTCTTGTTTTGGTTGTTGTTTGATGATATACAAGCATAATAATAAGTAAAGAAGTTAATAAGAAAAAGTTAAAATACATCACAAGCAGTGATCAAGGAAAGAGAAATCACTCTAATGATTGCCCTATAGATTTCTTAACACATCTTTCTTCCACTGAGCAAGGTTTTGGGCATCAGATGCTTGAGGTTTTGTAACATCTGTCTTGATGTATTCTAGCAATCTATTGTCATCCAATACTGCCTCCATGCGGTCCTTCCATGCAACAAAATTAGAGGTGCCTTCCAAGGCATACTCTAGCTTTAGTCCATTGAAGGCCATCTTCTCAGCTCTGAAGAAATTCTACTACATTGATCTTCAAATTCGAACCCCTGAGAAACAACTTCGAATTCCTTCTCTAATGTGAATCTAGCTCTGATACCATGTAGAAATTAAACTGTAGATTCGGAACTTCTCATGAAATTTACTAAAACACAAGACTCAAATCTACTCTACTGCTATGCGGACATTGTTTCACAATTTAGAACAAAAATTTCAGACATGCAAGAAGGTATAACACACATGCAACAAGTATTTTTATCGGGGGAAAGCAATCTGCTAAAAACTCCAATGCCTCTTGCATTAATCAAATAAATTGAGATGTATTACATTTGCTTTGCTCAACTGAGCTCACCTTGCCTCGGCTTGAGCCCCTATTTCCTTGCTTTGTTCCTTGAAGAATTAGTCCCTATTATTTAGGAAATTCCCTCAATTGAAATGCGCAATTCCATTAGGCTGATTCTCTGATTGCATGCAACACTTGTACACTCTAGACTAGTCTACAACTGATGTTACACTGCCTTGGAATCTCCACCTCAACTGGGTAATTCGAATTCTTTGCATGCACTAGCTATTTTGGGATTATTGATCAGTTAACTGGATGATCACTGAGTTTGACTGAAGTCCCATTGCTTAACTAACCTTCCACTAGTTCCTCTAGAAGTTGGAACTAGTTTAACTGAAAACAACCTGAGATAACTAACCTTGATTGCTACAAATTAGCAATCACACATGTAGAACTGAACTCTAACTCCTCCAACTCGAATTTACTAAGTAAACTGTGTGACACAAGCCATGTCACACAAGTTAAAATCATCCAAGTTGTCGGCTGATGTGGAAATTCAAATTTTCTCAATTTAATCAATGCAAAATCAAATTGAGAATTTATTGCTACATTTTTCAACATAGCACAACTATGTGTGAATCTATATGGCTCTGGAAGTTGCTAGTGAGCTTGTTCAATCAAAAGTTGGAGGTAACCAATATTTATTGTGATAATCAAAATTGCATCAAGCTCTTTGAAAATCCAATGTTTCATGATAGGTCGAAACACATAGACATTTGATACCACTTCATCAAAGATTGTTTGTAGCGTGGAGCAAGCTCTTTGAAAATCCAATTTTTCATGATAGGTCGAAACACATAGACATTCGATACCACTTCATCAAAGATTGTTTGTAGCGTGGAGCAGTCCAGCGACAACATGTTCCCATAGAAGAGCAAGTTGTAGATATTCTCACGAAAGTTTCAGGGAGAGCGAAGTTCGTTATTTCAGAGAAAAGATGGGTATAGTGGAGAACCCTGTTTAGTAGCAGGAGGATCAATGTCAGTAGGTGCAGTTAGATCTTGAGAGACAATTGCAGAAACTAATTGTAGTCAATTACTTGAGTGGCGCAGAGACAGTTGGGTGCAAACAATTACTCAGTAGAGAGTGTAGATGCTAGTTGTAGTCAGAGACTTAGGACACAATTGTAGAGCCTATACAGGCACACAATGGATCCATAGATTGGTTCTAAGTTGTAACGGCAATAGCAACATGATATCAGACGCAGTGCAGAGCAAAGTTTGCAACAGTGTAGGGAGGCGCAGTGCAGATGTCAACACCAACGAATATGCAGGGTGATTCAGCTACAGGGCTAGCGGATGAATCAGAGTTTGCACAATAGCTTGGTAGATAGTGACAGGTTGTCACAGTTGTCAGACATCGACAACGTGAGGGAAGATGTTACAAGAGAAAGTCAACACCTTCCTCACTAAGGAGTGTTAGTTTTTATAGTTTCATACAAGTGTTCTAGTCTCGATTTGTGGCTAAGAGACTGAGGAACACAAGATTTGCAAAACCCAGAAAAGGTTTCGTGAGATAAACTTGTGAAATGCCTTAATTAAATTAATTAGCCATCATTTAAATTTTTTCTAAGTCTAACTTAAGAAAATTGGTTAATTAAAAGTAATTAATTAATCAAGGTGAGAAAGCTCTAGAAACTCACACAGATTGAGTTTTGAGATGATCTTAGATGTTGACGAGGATTTAATCATGGTTGTTGGTGAGCCAACGAGAGATTATAAGAGCAGGACGATGGGGATTGAGATAGACACACATTGAAGGAGAGCAAGTTCCTTAGCAGATCGAGCTATCCAATTATAGAGGTTGAGCAGGGAAGAAGAGTTCGAGCCAGAAGGAAAGTAGAAATGAAAGGGAGCAACAACAGTGATTTCCAGTGCTGGAGAGTTTTTTTTTTACATAATCGGTTGCTATTTATATTCCAAAAAAAAAGTTTGGGAGACTAAGCTCCTGAAATACAAGGCTTTCTACCCGGGGAGCAAAGATAGGAGTTGTTAGAGAGACAAAATTCCCCTTTGCTCCTGTCATTTTTGACTTTTGTAAAACATGAGTAAGTAAAAATTCTAATAAACTGAAACAACAAGAGGCAAAACCTGCAATACATGCTTAGTCTATGCTTATATGGTTGATCTGACGAGCTGTTGATTCTTCGGGCTTACTGTCTGCTGTTGCATTCTTGAGGCTTGAAGAACTGGTACTAGGAGCTTTCATTTTCTCCATCATGTACTTCAGTATATCAATTGAATCTTATGCATGGCTGCATCTATTGTACATATCATTGAATTGCTCCTGAAGAGAGGAGACTCTGTGAAGGAAGAGGTTGAGATCAACTTCATACTTCTCGCTAGTGATTCGAGCATGAGAGTCGATTTTAACATCCAAAAGCCTTTGGTGTGCACAAATTTGCTCCAACTCTGCCCGTAGATCAGCGCAGTGAAGACAATTCTTGTTCCTTGTCATTGTAGGAGAACAAGATGTGATCCTGCTGTTCTGGAAGCAAAAAACTTGAGATACTGCTGGATGAAAGAAGCATTGCAATGCCGTTGGTGGAGAGCAGGGGGATGAAGGATTATCATGCAGGGATGGAGGAGAGTAGGGGAATGAGGAATAGTCACACATGAACAAAGGAAAGTAGGGGACAGAGGGATAGGCATTGCAAAGCAGAAGGAGGGAGGGAGCATAATGCTCAGAGCTCTGAGGGAGGACTTTGCAAAGAGGAAGATCCGATGGGCCTGAGCGAAAGAGGCTAAGAGGAGTAGTGGATAAATGAATCGGAGTGGGCCAATGACTCAGCGCAACGGAGGAGCAAGCTAGCGCAGAGAGGGGCGAAAGCTGCCAAGAAAAAACCAGGACGCTGGAATGAGGTGGGAATGCCACAGTTAAAAAGGCGGGATCTAATAGGAGGCCAAGGGAGAGATGGGGCGAGATCACGGGAAGAGTGAGGAAAAGATCACGAGGGAGGGAAGGTCGGGACAGGGCAGCATGGGCAACGGGACTGAAGGGAGGAATGCAGATTGCATTTGGATTTTTTGCAGGTAAGTTATGATTCTGAGGACTGACAGGATATTTCTTGAAGTCGTTGCAAAGGACAGAGCCAATTGAGTTGCCGCAGTCCATGATGAGGAATTTTAAGTCAAGGGAGATAATATTGGGATTCTATTGTGTTGCAGAGGAGATTGGCTATGGGTCTGCAACATGCTCTATTGGCACAAGTGTCCGCTTCCTTGTTGAGAGAGCGTAGAACATGGAGGAAGCGAAGATTAGCAATTTGATGGGCTAGAATTTGACACCTGCTAATAGTCCGATGGAGGAGAACATTGGATGCCTTTTGACTGTGGACCATGAGACTGATGATGATAGCTGAGTCTCCAAAGATCATTGCTTTGTTAATTCCAAGTTTTTGAAGTTGGACTAGCCCTTGATAAAGAGCTAGAGCTTTAGCCCTATTGTTGGAGAGGCGTCTGAGTCCCCACTCATAAGTGGCTTTGATGTCTCCATTGGAGTTGTAGATGACTTCGCCTGCCCCTACTGTTCCAGGGTTAGATGTGGAAGCTCCATCGAAGAAGAGATAGTGGGAATCCCTGTTTCGGAGCCAAACTGAGAACTCTTTGTTGTTCAATCTTACTTTCCAATTATGTTTAGAGATGTTACGCTGATTGCTGACGCTACTCACACTTTGACTACTATTGCTTTTATCCAACAAATAGCCTATGAAGTTCCTTTCTTCAACATAGAGGCTAGTGATATGAATTTTCTTCTGATTTTTAGCTGAGATGGTTTCTAAAGTTAGACTTTTGGCCTTGCTGCAGAGTTTCCTTGTGATGGTTTCCTTATCTTTGAAGATCATGCGATTTCTTGCCAACCAAATATTCCACAAAAGGGTGTAGGGAAGAGTGTCCCAAACCCTTTTAACTATGTTGTTCTTCTTCTGAGGCCAAGGATAGCTCTTCTTCCAGAGATTCAGAACTTCCCCAATGGAGTTATGGGGACTCCAGGGGAGATGGCCACTTAGGGATATTTCTTTCCAACAAGATATGGCAAATGGGCAGGCGATGAAGAGATGCTGGATGGTTTCTTCAGTAGCTTGACAGTTTGGGCATCGGGAAGGTCCAACAATGCCTCTCTTTTGCAAATTGTTAGAGGTGAGGATTTTCCCCTTTAGGAGAGTCCAGATGAAGAATTTGATTTTTGGGATGGCCTCAGACTTCCAAACAACTTTCCAATGAGTCCAAGTAAGAGTGGGGTATTTGCTGCTACACAGATACTGGTGGGTAGCTTGAATAGTGTAGCTGTAACCTAAAGGATCCCAACAAAAGCTGTCAATGCCATTTTTTATAATGGGAGAAATGCTATAAAGATGATCTTGGAGGTTGTCAAAACTCGCCTTGAGATCTATGGGTATGGGCGGAAAGGTCCACCCCATCCATATCTGAGTGTGGGCATCCCATTGTGAAATTTGATCCAAATAATGGATCCCTATGTTGTAAAAGAAGGAAATAATTTGATTAGTTCCAGGATGGTTGCTAATAGGATGCTTTCCCATAATTTTATCAGCTCCGATTTTGATATTGCTGCATCCCTTGTGGACTTTTGAGATGTTTTGGGCTAGTAAAGGGATTGCTTTCTTGCACAATCTCCATATTTTTGAGCTATCTTTGGTGGGTATATCGCAGTCCAAGACCTGATGTCTTGGACAGTTTAGATATTTGGCTTCCAACACTCTTTTCCACCATGCAGGATGTCCACTAATGAATCTCCAAACGATCTTGCCTCCATAAGCCAGATTTAAGAACTTGGGAGATCTGACTCCTAGCCCTCCACATTCATGGGTTTGAATGATCTGCTTCCAGCTTACAAGATTGAACTTCTTTTTCTCGTTTCCCCCCCTTGCTAAAGGAAGTGGTGGAGAATAATTTCCATTTTATTATGGACAATGGCAGGAGCTTGCAGAGGCGAAAATTGGTATAGGGGGAGGGAAGAGAGACCTGATTTTAGGAGAACAAGGTGGCCTTCTGGGTTGAGCCATGTGGAGCCCCATTGCTGTACTTTCCTTTTCATTTTGTCTACAATGGTATCCCAAACTTCAGCTTTCAGAGGACTAGTGCTCACAGGCATGCCCAGATAAGTGAAGTGCTCCCAATCTAATTTGCAAGGGACCCCAAAGATGCTGGCGATGTTATGGAGGGTTTGAGCTATAGTGTTCCAACCATAGATGTAGCTTTTGAGTTGATTGACCATACCTCCTGAATAGCTCATGTATTTGTCCAGGAGAGCTTTGAAACGACGAGCTATTGTAATGTAGGCTCCTCCTATTAACAAAGTGTCATCAACAAATTGTGAGTGGTTTATGTTTTTGACTCCATTCTCAAATTTAATGCCAGTAATGAGTCCAATTCGCCGTTTGTAATCTAAGGTTTTACTAAAGGATTCAACCATCAAGATGAACAGATATGGGGATAGGGGGCAGCCTTGCCTTAGCCCTCTCGAAGATTGGAAAGAAGGTCCAAGTCTGCCATTAACAAGGGGAGAAATCCAAGGGCCTAAAATGCAAACTTTGATGAGATCAAGAAAGGACGCAGCAAAACCCATTTTTTTAAGAACAACAATGAGGAAGGAGTGTCTGACCCTGTCGAAGGCATTGGCCAGATCCAATTCAGAATAAAACCTTTTTCTTTACTGGACTTGCTGGAATGAATAGCGTCTTGGACAAGGAGAATTGAGTCGGAGATTTGCCTATTGGCTAGGAAGCCTCCCTGATTTTTAGAGATGAGCGAAGGGAGGAGAGGTTTGAGGCGGGTTGCAAGTATTTTGGTCAGGATTTTGTAAAAAGAATTACAAAGAGAAATGGGTTGAAAACGGGAGAAAGAAGTGGGGCGGTTCTCTTTGGGGATAAGGGCAAGATGGGTGGCGTTGGTAAAGTCTCCAATCTTGCCTTTGCGTTGAATCCATTTTATCAGTTTGAAAAGATCTTTTTTTATAGTTCCCCAGTAAGCTCTGTAGAAGCAAATTGGGAAACCATCTGGGCCGGGGGCTTTATCTGGTTGGAGAGTCCAAATAGATCCTTTTATTTCTTCCTCTTCAATCTCCTCAACCAGGCTATCATTGATTTCTTTGCTGATCCTAGTGGGATGATATTGCAGCAGGTTTGAGCAATCTTCCTCCGCGTTTGCTTATGTTAGGAGAGCTCTGTAATGATCTGAAGCTGCCTGTCTAATAGCACCTGGGTGGTTTGAAGATTGCCTTTTCCATCTATGATGGAGGTAACATTCTTCTTAATTTTCCGAGCAGTAGCTTGCTTATGGAAAAAGGTCGAGTTTTTATCTCCTCCTTGCAGCAATAGCTGCCTAGACTTTATTCTCCATTTATGCTCCCCCTCTCTGTTGACATGGTATAGCTGGTAGTAGAGATTGCTTTCACGATCTTTATCTTCCTGCAGAAGCCCACGTTCCTCAATTATGCTGTGTATATTTTCCAATTTGGCTTTGATCTCTTTTTTTTCCTTCGCAGGCTCCGTGTAGTAATTTTTTGCCCAATCTTTTAAGGCGTATTTGATCCTTTTTAGTTTGTTTTCCACCCTGGGGATCCTTCTATGTGCTAACGCCAAGTGTTTTGAATGATTTCTTTGGCTGCTGGATCACTGTTCCACAGAGGGCTATATTTGAAGGGAATGGACCCCAAAGGGCAGTGGGCTTCAAGAACGAGTGTTGTGGGGTAATGGACAGAAGCCAAGAAGGGAAGGATGGTGGCATAAACAATAGATAAGGAAGAAAAGAGCGTGACATTCACCAGGATTCTGTCCAGCCGTTCCATGATATTGCCTTTGGCCAGCCTGCGATTGTTCCAGGTGAATCTACGATTTTTTGGGACAACATCAATAAGATCATGATCCTGCATGGTGGCCTCTAGCTGAGATCTGTAAGGATTAGGAGAGAAATAGCCTGCTCTTTTCTCATTGGAATGTAGAATGAGGTTGAGATCTCCCCCCAGAATAATACTACTGTTTTCTTCTTCATCTATATTTTCTTTGAGGGTGTCCCAACACTGTTCTTTGTCTCTGTAATGGTTTGGGGCATAGATATTATAAATAACTATCCTTTGGCTATCTGTAGTGCTCTCTAAAACAATCTTTATCCAGTGCTGGCTAACTGTGTCTGTTATGAGACTCCATATGTTGTGATCCCAGAGGGTTGCGATTCCCCCGGAAGCTCCCCTTGATTCACAGATGCTGCCATTATACTGTTTTTGTTGAC
This sequence comes from Pinus taeda, assembly GCA_000404065.3. Classification (NCBI taxonomy): domain Eukaryota; kingdom Viridiplantae; phylum Streptophyta; class Pinopsida; order Pinales; family Pinaceae; genus Pinus; species Pinus taeda. The sequence continues at coordinate 166,717 of APFE031455411.1, forward strand.
CAATAATCCCTTTCATTTCTTGCTGTCCTTGTTTTGTTTCTTGGATTAATAAAATTCTAGGTTCCTCATGTTTTATTAGATCTTTTAAGGCAACTATTTTGGAGGGGTGCCCTAGTCCCCTACTATTCTAGGAAAGGGCTTTCATCATTGAGAAGGAGGGATACAGAGAGTTGCTCGCCCTCCCTGCTTCTTATATATTGTATCTTTATCATGTTGCCCAAGATATAGGACTCTATGGCATTTTGAGTGCCCATGGCAATATCCTTCTAAGCATGTTCATCTCTCTGCTGCTTGGCAGACTTCCTTCTTGGCCCGTTCTTCTTATGTGTGTCCAAAGTTGCACCATGCTCTTTCGAGTTGCTTCTGGTAATTCTAGATGAGGGTGGATCTAAGGGAAGGGAGGAGGAAATAACCAGTGGAGGGGGGGGTTATCTTCTGGGGGTTAAGGATAGAAAAAGGTTTAGATGATGAAGGAGGGGGGGGGGGATCAGAGCAATCAACTTGGGGCACAGTGGGGCGGGGGGGGGGGGGTTTATCTTCTGGGGGTTAAGGATATGAAAAGGTAGAATGAAGAGGGGGGGGATCAGAGGCATAACTTGGCGCGGGGGCGGGGGCGGGGGGGGGTTAATCTTCTGGGGGTTAAGGATATGAAAAGAGTTAGATGATAAGAAGAGGGGGGGGATCAGAGGCATCACCTTGGGCAAGGGGGGGGGGGGGGATTATCTTCTGGGGGTGAGGAATGAAAAGGGTTAGATATGAAGGAGGGGGGGTGGTCTAGCGAAGGAAGGGAAGAGGTTAGAGAGAGGGATGAGGTGGGGGGGATGGGAGGGATACGAATGGAAGGGCCAGATTCAGGAAATGTCTTGGAGATGGGGGCTGTTTTCTTTTTCTTGACTGTTTCCCATTTCTCATCTTGCGAAACATTTTCTACATCAACTAGTTTAGTGCGGCGATTGGTAAAATGGCCATATTCATGACATACCTTGCATTTGAACGGAATCTGTTCGTAGTCCAATTGCTGGATGTGGGTCCAATCGTCCACCTTGAGCTTGATGGCTTCTGGAAGACCTTTGCCTAGATCCACTTCTACGCATATGTGGGCACATGCTTGCATGTTGTCTTTTGGCTCACTGCGATCAATGAATCTTCCCACAACGTTCCCGATCGCTCGAACCAATTCATCTCCCCAACAATGGAGAGGAAGATGAGGAAGTCAAACCCAAACTAGGACAACGCTCGGAACGTCCAGCTCGGGATCGAAGTCCAGGGTCCATTTATTAAGGTATAGACGTTTGGAATCCATAAAATAAGGTATGTTTCTGAAGATTAAATCTTTGTCTTCTCTTGTCTCAAAATGGAAGGTGAAGTATCCTTTTCCACAGAATCGGATGGAGATTTTGCCTTGGATTTTGTCAAACTAGTTTCGTTCGACCCATCTTTGCACAGTCTTCGGAGATGGCCAGAGGCCAGTGAATTGCCCAATGAGACCTTGTTCTGCTAAAGAAAGGGCAGCCATACGAGGTAGAGCTGGAGGTAGGTTAACTTTTGCAGGACATCGAGCTTCTTTACGAACTTGGAGATTGCTGGGTGTGGTCGTTGAGGAGGTAAAGACTTTACTAGAGCGGAGAAAGCCTGTTGAGCGGCGACCACCTCTGGTGAAGCTTCCGGAGGGGCCATGGCTGTGAGCCGAAGGCCGATGCTTGATCGCAGGTGGCTTGACCTAGCTAGATAGGGTGCGCGATTTGCAGATGAATAAATTCAGTTCTTCCAGTGCTAGAGAGTTAGGAGCAAGAGGGTCACATTATTTGTCTAATGAGGCTGCACAAAGCCTGCACAAAAGCCTTCAGAGGGTAGTTCCATTTCGCTGGAGTGGAGGTCGATTCAGGTATTAGTGGCCAAAAGAGGTTCTAGGAGGCCAAGCAAGTCATCTCTGGTGGCTGAGTTGGGCAAAATGACAAGATCAAAGCAGTTCCACAGGCAGTGCGAGTAGAGCCTACGTGGAGGCAACACAGAGGCTGATGCAAGGGTTTTGAGTAACTTGGACAGAGCCAATTTTGACGCCGAGATCAATTGTCGAGTGAGACAAATTGTCTCACTAATATTTTACTGGAGATTGCCAGTTTGGGCATCTAGATATTGATTTTTGGTATCATCAGATGTGCTCTAAGCGTTAAAATGTGCAGGGAGGCTAGGACACATGTATTCCACAATACCCAGAAATCATTTTGGGAAATTCCACTCGGAGACAGTTTTATTAAAATAATTAATTATTTTTAATGGGTGCCTAAGTTGAAACTTAGGAAATTAAAATAATTAAAGGGTATTAATCAAACTGTGGATGAAACTTCTAGAAGAAGACGAGGATCAAGCCAAAATGATCTGAGCCATTGATTAGAATCTAATCTAGGCCGTTGATTCTCAACTGGAGGATTATAAGAAGAGGCTTGAGGGGCATTTGGAAATCACTTTGAGTGGGAGATCAAAGATCTAATTTCTGAAGAGAGTAGCGCAACAGTTGCCAGAGAGAGGTTCGAAGTGATTTCTTGCAGTGAGGGGTAGGGATAGTTTCGGTTGGAGATTTTCCCTGATTCTGGAATACTCAGCAAAGGAGGTAGAGAGAGATCCGAGAGAGGCAACACAGAGGTTACGTTGGGTAGCGTAGGCTGACGCAGAGGCAACACTGAGCCTTGAGGAGGTCTGGATTTTCGCTGGAGAGGTCGAGTTTTGAAGCCGAAAACCGGGGTGTGAGACCGGGAGGACAAAATCAAAGACTCAGAGAGGCAAATCAATCAGAAGAAAGAGTGACACTGTCCCTAGAAACTGTGACGTTGTGCCTATGCAAAGGCAGTAAGGGACTAGCCATTATGTGGCTAGATCAGTCAGGATCGCCAGTGATAGTGTGAGGTATTTCTCACTAATCTTCTACCAGTCATATTCTCTGTACTGGATAGCTAGCAAGGCGTACAAAGATTGTATTCAGAAAACTACTGCTTAATAATACAAACCCTCTATTGCTGCATTGGTTTTCCCGCATTGGGTTTTTCGGGGACATTTGTCCAAAATAACGGTGTCATGTGTTGTGTTTTCTTTCTTGCTCAATTTCTTGTTTCTGCATTTAATTTAATTGTTGAAGGCTGCAATGCATTAGTTTCGGTATTCGCTATAGGATGCAACAAATAATTTTTTCAGTAATTTAACAAATAGAAGAAGCTTAATCAGCTGCTGTAGTAGTGATTCCGAGATTCCGATTTTTCACATGGTATCAGAGAGTAGAATCGGAAGAGCCTGGTGTTGAAGAGGAGGGAAGTCGAAGTGTTGCATAGGCAGCAAATTGAATCCCTAGAGGGATTGCGCAGTCCAGGCCAGGAGGGAAAAATTTTCGTGGGAAAATCTCTCTATGAGTGAGTCGACAGAGAGAAAGATTTCCAGATGGAAGTTTGCCAGTGTCAGAGAGAGCAGTGTAGAGCAGTGTCTGGTGAAACACGGTTTTCTGCAGCAGTTGTTGGGGTAGAAAAACATCAGAAGAGAGAAGAAGACACACTTGAGGGAATTCTTCCTCAAAGGACTTGCAACCAAGAAGTCTGAATTCTCATTTGCTGAGCAACAACAGGGAGCAACAGATCTACTAACTCCAGTAGGGAGTGCTTAGGCCAGCCCAACAACAACATAAAGGAGAAAGGTGGTAGTTCGACATTTCATTGGCAGAGGTGGCAGCTCATGGGTTGCGAGATCAGGATTGGTTAGAGGGTGCATCCAACTACGTGATCTGGAAGGCAAGGATCTCATGCCTTCTGGATGAGCACAATCTCAAAACCTATGTCGACAGTGTGGTAGTTGTACCTGCAGATCCAGATCCACTCAAGAAGTATAAGGCCGAAATGGTGAAGGCCAAGAGGTTGATCTTCGACGGAGTGAGGGATCCTGTAGTGTGTCACATTGTCGGCAAGGATACTACTCGACAGATGTGGGAAGCTTTGGCCATGCTATATGAAGGATCTTTCAAGCAGGGGAAAATGTACTTGAAACAAAAGATGAAATCCACGCAGATGCAGAAGGGGGAACCCATTGATCCGTTCCTTATGAAGCTTTAGGAGATCCAAGACTCGTTGACAGTTGTGATGTCAACACCTCAGCCTACCGAGATGGTGAGGCTGGCCTTGAACTCAGTCTTAGAATAATGGCAAGTGTTTGTCCAAAGTATCCTGGGCAGAGAGAGATTCCTGGATTGGGAAGGAATGTGGGCCGCTTTTCAGTAGGAAGAGATGAGGAGAGACTTAGTCAAGTGAAAACTTGATAGTAGCAACAACAACATTGGAACGAAGCCAAAAGAGGAGGAAGAGAATGCAACCCTTGCATCTAAGGGGCAGTAGGAGCAACAGAAGAGAAAGAAAGATGTTTCAAAGATCAAGTGCTTCCGATGTGGTGAACTTGGTCAGTACGCTACACAGTGTCCTCTCAAGAAAAAGGACAAAGACAAGAATAATGATCCGAAGGCTGCATTTGCAAAGATCGAGGAGGAGTTTGCCATGGTTGGCCAGATACCTCCAGGGGAGAGGTGGGATGATCTAGAACTGAAGTTCGAAAGAACAATAGATGGGCAGGGTCCTAGAGGAGTCCACCTCTTGGATCAATACCTTGCTATGGGAGCCCTGATCAGTGGTAGTAGGATGGACCACTGTCAGTTGGTGTAGAGGAGTGATGGAGTGACAGTTGCAGTAGTTAGGAGTACCAAACACCAAGCAACGCGGAGCAGAGTTGGCAGCAGTGTAGTCAGCAGAGTGCAGAGTTAGCAGCAGTGCAGAGGCTTCAGAAGGTCAACGCAGAGACTAGCAGCGGTCAGAACTCCAGCAACAGATGCATCATACTGAACCCCTGTTCAGTAATTTTGGATGCTTTTCTGTTGCTAATGTAGTAGCAGCAACAATTGAAGAAGGTTGCAGTGTAGATGCAGTGTTGGCAATGGCAGTGCCAACAACAACACGGACGCAGAATTTGAGAGGGAGTTGTAGTACAAATGCATTGTTGGCAGTGGCAGGGTTAGTAGTAGTACAGATGCAACATTTGCACATTAGTTGATGGGAAGAGATGTGAGACATCAACATCGCAGAGGGAGATGTTTCAGAATCCGTGTGATGCTTCAGCAGGTTGCATTACTAGAGCACATTCTTCGCTAAGAGGGAGTGTTGATTTCTGGTAGAATCGGATGTGCTCTAATCCTCAAAATTTGCAGGGAGGCTAGGACACGTATTCCAGAATACACAGAAATCGTTTTGGGAAATTCCACTCATAGATAGCTTTATTAAAATAATTAATTATTTTTATTGGGTGCCTAAGTCTAAACTTAGGAAATTAAAATAGTTAAAGGGTATTAATCAAACTGTGGGTGAAACTTCTAAAAGAAGGCGAGGATCAAGCCAAAAATGATTTGACCCATTGATTAGAATCTAATCTAGGCCGTTGATTCTCAATTGGAGGATTATAAGAAGAGACTTGAGGGGCATTTGGAAATCAGATCGAGTGGGAGATCAGAGATCGAATTTCTGAAGAGAGCAGCACATCAGTTGCCGGAGAGAAGTTCAAAGTGATTTCTTGCAGTGAGGGGTAGGGATAGTTCCGGTTGGAGATTTTTCCTGATCCAGGAATGTTGAATAGAGGAGTCAGAGAGAGATACAGGAGAGGCAACACAAAGGCTACGATGGACAATATAGACTGACGCTAAGGCAGTGCAAAACCTTGAGGAGATCTGTATTTTTGCTAGAGAGGTCGAGTTCTGAAGCTGGAAGTCGAGGTGTGAGTCCGGGAGGACAGAATCGAAGACTCAGAGAGGCAAATCGATCAGCAGAAAGAGTGATGCTGTCTCTAGACGCTGTGATGATGTGCCTATGTAGTGACGGCTTAGAGGCAGCAAGGGACTAGCCATTCTGTAGCTGGATCAATCAAGATCGCCAATGATGTTGATTTGGGGTAGCATCAGATGTGCTCTAGCCATGAAAATTGGTGGAGAGGCTAAAACACATGAGATCTCCAAGACCCAGAAATGGTTTGGGCAGATTCTAACCAGTTTAGGAGATATTAAAATAATTAATATTTTTAATGGAGTTCCTAGGTCTAAACTTAGGAAAAATAAAATATTAATGGGTATTAATATAAAAATGGGTTAGAAGGATCCAAAAGTCATGGATCAAGCCAAATCTAATTTTAGCCGTTGATTAGAGATTTAATCTCAGCCATTGATGGACCAACGAGAAAAGTATAAGAAGAGGCTTGAGGGTCAGTTGGAGGACACATTGAGGGAGACCAGTCAGTTCGATTTCTGGAGTGGGGTTAGTTGAGAACTAGTGGTCTGTAGAGCAGCAGGAGGCAGCAAGTACGGAATAGAGAGTCGGGAGCGACACCAAAAGACCAGCACAGAGGTTGGAGAGGTAGACGCAGAGCCTCTCAGGTAGACATAGAGGCAGCAACAGATTGCGCAATCATTGGAGGGCCTGCGTGGGTGACGCAGAGAGGCAGGGGCTGACGCAGAGTGTCTGTGAGCTACGCAGAGGTCAGCCAGGTTGATGCTAAGACTGGGAGAAGTGTTGGAGAATTTTTCTCTCTGTTGGGTAAGCCAGTTTGGCATCCTGTTGTACTGAAGAATTGTTGAGTAATAAAATCCTCCCTTGCTGCACCGGTTTTCCCACATTAAGTTTTACCTGGGATTGTTGTCCAAAATATCTGTGTTGATGTGTTGATTCTTGTGCATGTGTTTGTTTCTGTATTATGGTGTGATATCTGCAACATAATTTATTTTAATGTTTATTGAAGGAATTTCATAAATAACTTATTGGAAAATAAGTAGGTAAAGTAAATCAGTGGTTGTAGTAATAGAATTTTCACAAATGATAGTGTAAGGCATTTCTCACTAATCTTCTGCCAGTCATATTCTCTGTATTGGATAGCCAACAAGGCATCCAGAGATTGTATTAAGAAAACTACTGCTTAATAGTACAAACTCTTAGTTGCTGCACAGGGATCGATGCTGGATGATTAGGGTGATACTCAGTGAGGAGTATTACTAGAGCATAATCCTCACTAAGAGTGAGTATTGATTTGGGGTAGCATCGAATGTGCTTTAGCCATGAAAATTGGTGGAGACCAAGACCCATAAATGGTTTGGGCAAATTCTAACCGGTTTGGGAGATGTTAAAATAATTAATATTTTTAATGGAGTTCCTAAGTCTAAACTTAGGAAAAATAAAATATTAATGGGTATTAATATAAAACTGGGTTAGAAGGGTCCAAAAGTC